>JANHOG010000930.1:0-10718 GCA_027627325.1 Phlebia brevispora
CCCGGCGGCCGCGTCGACGCTCGCCCTCGCGAAAGTCGACAAGTAATGCCCCAGACGGCAGGATCGTAAACTGGCCTTTAGTGATCTTGTGCGTTTGAGGGCCGAGGTAGGTTGTATTGAAGGGAACTGGCCGTGTCATACCGAGCGGTGGTGCATCCATGTGGGTTCCGCGGGCTTGGAGAGTGGCGTGGTTTTGGCGCTCGAAGATTGTGGATGGTTGCTTCAGCATCTGCTGCGGAATGACTGGGAGAGTCGGTCTTGGACATTCGAAAGAAGCAGGTTGCAAAGTATTGTCCTTGACATCTGCCATAAGGGTTCCTTGCACACGGATTTGTTTGCCTTCAGTGAGCTTGCACTTGTCGTATGGTACATCCAGCGGTAGCAACATAGGGCGGTTGTTCTCAAGCACAGAACCGAGATCGGACGATGTACCACCAAAAGAACCAGAACTAGAAGGGCTCAGAACAGGCGTCCTAGCATTAGGATCAAGGCGAGCAGTAGCACGAGCAAACGGCCGGCAAGGAATATCCAGAGGGGCAGACGCAGGCCGAAACTGTTGCGGGAAATGCAAGTGCTTTTGCGAAGGTTCGTCGGAGAAGACTGAAGTGGCGGCCTCGGAGTCACAGTCAGGATCAAGTGTCATGGCTTGTGGATCCAACCGTGCTCTATCAGAAAGCACAGAGGGTGCACGAGACTGAGGGGCAGAAGAAATGTTTCGCGCATGTGCAGATCGGAAATTTAGTGATGCCGTAGATAATCTCCAGTCACTGAAACGGACAGTGTCAGACCTCGAGTTTATTTTGTTCGCGAAGGGTATTCTGGAAGGTTGCAGTCGCTTTGGGGAATCGGTATTTAAATCAGAAATCGGTGACGAGGTCGATCGCGTGGATCGTGCGGCTTGCAGCTGAACATGGCACCAGTCCACATTCGTTGGGCCAATATTGTGTGAGGTAATTTCCAAACAAGAGGCTCGTCTTGGGAAAGGCTTGGGATGCTTGGTGCCCGTCGATCCTGATTTAGCAGGTGGGGCAGAGCTCGAGATCGAAGTATGCTCGGACGACTTGTTCGTCAGAGGCTGCACAGGAAGAGATGGATCTAAGAATGGATGAAAGCTGATTTGATCGGAGGTTATGCGAGACTGAGGCTCCTGAAGGGCATGTCAGCAATCCCCGCGCACGGAATAAAACTTTCCATACAATGCGCAAGAGACTAGAGACCAAATTTTTCGCCTCGGGTGAAAGTTTTGCTGGTAGATCGTAAGATGCACTCAAAATGTTAGCAAACACCTCTTGGATGGACGGCGCCTGAAACACGATTTAGAGATGCTCCTGTAACCATTATGCAAGACTGCTCACATCAAAGGCCGGGATCCCTGACAGGCAGGTGACTATTACGCAGCCAAGAGACCATAGGTCCGTTGCTAGCCCATGCGGTCTTCGCGCTACAATTTCGCTATTTGCGGTCAACCAAGTCAGTATATGGATACATCATACA
The DNA here is from genome assembly GCA_027627325.1 of Phlebia brevispora. Classification (NCBI taxonomy): domain Eukaryota; kingdom Fungi; phylum Basidiomycota; class Agaricomycetes; order Polyporales; family Meruliaceae; genus Phlebicolorata; species Phlebicolorata brevispora. The sequence goes on from JANHOG010000930.1 coordinate 1,495, forward strand.
TCGCTCGACTTACGGGGATACGTAGTTCGGAGAACCACAAGCGTCGGACACTGAGGCCGCCCATGAAGGTAAACGTACTGCGAGCCCGAAATCGGAGAGTTTCTGGCGGAAAATGAGTGGGTCATGTTCACGACGGCGGTTATAGTGCGACATACCACGCGGAAGGTTTCGTTGAGTAAAATATTGCTAGGCTTTATGTCGCGATGAACGATACACCCCCTGCGCAAATACGTCAAGACATCCGCGAGGGTCTTAACGACGCCGCGGAGTTCACTTTCATGCAGTACAGGCGGATTTCTGGAGAGCAAAAACTCCTGAAGCGTTCCGTTTATGCAAAGCTCCAGGATGTGGTATTGTTCGACTCCAGCCGTGAACACGGATAGTAAAGACACTATGGAAGGGTGACAGAGCGACAGGTGTAGCGTGGTGGATGTTCCGAGGTGCGCGGCAGATTCGGGGTTGTTGGACAACACGATCTTGCCCACAAAGTCTTAGCAGCTGACAAGACCTGGGAGCGGGAAATGCAAACCTTTTTCACAGCGACCAATCTGTTTCGCATGCGGCCGCGCCGAGAGGTCGCGAGATATACTACAGATGTTCCACCGTGACCGATTTCTTCGTGGATGTCATAGTTCTGTGGTCAAAATCAGGCTTTGCATCAGTAATTCTTTAAAGATCATACTAGCACATACGTGTAGACTATCGCTAGACTTTTCATCCGAAGAGGACATTGTAGGCTTCAACTAACTTTGCCGTGACGAGGGAAGCATCGAGTACAGACAGTGATGCGCTCGTGCTCGTGACTTTTTATTACCATCTATGTATATTACTGCTGAGTGCTGCAAGGCCCGTTTAGCTCAGTGGTAGAGCGCGCCACTCGTAATGGTGAGGTCGGTTGTTCAATCCAGCCAATGGGCAGTTTAAGAATTTTCTTTGTTGAGCTTTTGGCATTGTTTTGCCCCGAAACTTGATAACAGACTTCAGATTTTGGTGCCTCAATTTATACCTAGAATGGTCGGTGGAGGAACTTTACGTCGAAACGAATGATTGCCCGGAGTCAAGATGATCCCTGATAGTACTGTGAGAATTCGAGTTTGTATTGCCCTCTGAAAATTGAGCTCGATGGTTCATGGTACCCAACACAAATGTCGAAGACGGATACTTGCAACAGATCTCTATGGATCGGTGAAACTCTCCTGCTGCTCAGAAACGCCGCCATTTACCCTGTCGAGACCGACTCGGACTCGTCGCGGTCAATCAGTAGTTGGCTTGAGACGCGAGGCGCGACTTCGCGCATTCAGACGCCTGCGCTCATGCTGATAGCACCTTCCGATGGCCATACGTCTGACGGTTAAAGCGTTGTAGACTTCACACGCGCTGCGAAAGGTCAAGTGCACTAGTCGTATGTGGTCTCCATTCGGCGGATAGACATACACGATACTACTCGCATCGCAGGCTTGCCATCCACGAATAACTGGAAGCTGAGCTCGTATGCGCAGATTCTAAACGCAAAAAAAAACCTTTGAGCACTCTTTACGAGACGATGGGATCAGGTTTATCGAACTCTGGATATCGCCTGAGTATCGATACTTACAGAATACGTAACCACTGAGGTCGAATGTCGTCACATGTAGCACAAGCCACAAGGTCCGTGTTGTGCAAGAACTGTCTGGTTGATTCGAACCGGATTCAGGGTCATTATCGGCCATCCGTACGTCTTTTGATATGATGATCTATGGTCGTCTGCTCTTCCAACAGTTTTTTCGATCCTGTCTGCATCTCTGATATTCGATCTCGCTAGCGTGGCTCCTGTCTTCCCGATTGAATCGTATGACTCGCGATAGCCGTGACGATCTCGTCGTAAGAGTAATTCCCGCTGGCATCATGGAGAGAAGCACGCCTCATGACTGCCAAAGCTTTCAATGACAAGCGGCTGTATGAAAGATTTAAAGGGCCTGGCAAATTAACATGAAGAACAGCTCACCACCGAGCATTCGTCTTTATCTCGTCTCAGTCAGTCTCCTCGACGACATGCAGCAGTCTGAAGATATACGCGTTGAAAAGGCCGATGGTTTCTACTCCACTACCTCCTTCTCCAAGAAAGCGAACGACGAGGGTGACGTCGCACTAGAATATGGAGCATCCGAGGATGGAACCATCACTCAAAGCATCCATGAAGCCCACTTCGCCCCGGTGGACAAAGGCTTCGGAGCATGGTCCTTCGTGAGTCCGGAATCAAGCAATGTGGTCATCAATTTAGCCGTTCCTGACGTCGCGGCTTCCCGTGCTGTGAACAGTTGATTGCAGCATTCTTTGTTGAAGTCGTTGTGTGGGGGTTCCCGAACGCGTACGGTGCTTTCCTGGTCGACTACCTGAAAAACCCTTCATACGCTACTCAAGGTCATGCGTCGTCACTGCTACCCTTGATCGGCCCCCTATCTTCCGGCATCATGTACTGCATGAGTACGTACATCTAGTGCCTATTCAGCACCAATATCTCACCGGCGAGCACAGGCCCTCTAACTTACCCACTTGTGGGTCGTTTTCCTCGCTGTCGTAGATTCTCCATATGGATTGGGGCCATTATTGTCTTCTGCAGCTTACTAGCTGCAAGCTATGCAAAAAAAGTGAGGAGACCTCTTCGATGCGGGACTTACTTGATTTATGCGGGAAGTCCAGGTGTTAGTGCTGGTCGCACTACAAGGCGTGGTTTACGCTCTTGGTGGTTGTATGTCTCGCGCCTTCATCTGCGATCCCATTCTACTTGAGTGACACTCTTCTTTAAGGCATGATTTACGCACCCTGCGTGTACTATATGTCCGAGTGGTTCGTCGAACGCCGTGGACTTGCAAACGGGGTCATTGACGCAGGTAAACTTGCATACACTATCGCGGATACTGCGGCTGAAGAAGAATCAATTTAGGTACTGCCGTCGGTGGACTAGCGCTGCCCCTCATGCTTCCATCCCTGCTCAGCGAACACGGGAGTGCTAAGACTTTGCGCTACCTCTCTATCGTCGAGCTCGGAGTGCTTTGCATTACCCTCCCTTTCATAAAAGCCCGTCTGCCAGAATCGAAGGTACACGGACCGCCAGCGCGAGCCGCTGCCAGCCGTGTATGGATGAAGGACAGTCGTTTACTCTTTGTGTTGTCTGCGAGTACACTGCAGGGCCTCGGTTATTTTGTACCCATCCTCTGGTTACCTAGTAAGTTCGCTGTTAAAGGATCGACTGGACAATAAATGACACATACTATACTTATAGCGTACGCGACGTCTTTGGGCCTCAGCGCCAGTAACTCGTCACTTGCGTTAGCATTGCTAAACGGCGCCTCTATGGTAGGCCGGCTCAGCATGGGCACGCTATCGGACCGCTTCAATGTGTGGTTTCTAGCGGCAAGCACGCTAGCCCTCACATGCCTATCCACCTTCATATTATGGGGCGTCCTCTCATACTCTCTAGCGGGCGTCCTCGCCTTTGGGGTAATATATGGATGCGCCGCAGGAGGGTGGACTAGCATGTGGACGGCCTTGATTCGTCCTGTATCCAGTACGTTCAATGTCAGCACTGCGACCAGACAATTGCTGACACTGTCCTCGGCGGCCACAGAAAGTGATCCGGCAATCTCCACGTCAATCTTTGGTGTCCTGATGTTCTCCCGCGGAGTGGGCAATATTCTGTCGACACCGGTGTCCACCGCTCTGCAGGGTGCACATGGATCGCTACTCGCGGCAGGCCTCTCACGGCGATCTCTCCAAGAAACTGGCTATACAGCTGCCGAAGGGCAGTACGAGAATATGATCCTTTATGTGGGATCATGCTTCGCCGGCGCCACAATCATCACCGTTGTTGGGTGGATCTATGAAGTTAGGCATCATAGATCGTGAAGAGGAAGGAAAATTTATATGTTGTCTGGCAGTCTAGTCTTTCATTCACCCGAGCGATATCGTGTTGTTGTATTGATATCAACTCTAGAGAGAATTTCTATCAACGTCTCTACCTCAATAAAGAGAAATAGTCTTACGTAACTGCATACTCGGTGAATAAATGTCAGCGCAAGAGCGTGGTCCGCACTTACCACTATCGATTTAGCTTCCACATCCCGTCCTTCACCGTAACTAGTCCCTCTCTCCGTGCCGCCTCCATGAAGATACCTAGCTGTTCAATATTCCGGTTGTATCCGGGAGCAAATTTCAACATCGACTGTATGCGGTCCAAAGACAAGGTACCGAGGTTTGTCAGCATGCCTTCGATGAACTAGTGTGATAAAATGTTCATGAGTCTGGGAGGATACGCAGGAAAACCAGGGTGTTCACCTTCCAGAAAACTTTCATCTGTTCTGCCTCTTGCTGTTCCATAGACATGATAGCAGCGGGTTCCTCCACCATTTCTGCTGCTTCGAAAATTGAGTCAGAATGAGTGTGAGCCATTCTCCGGATAATGCATACCGGATCTTGGTGGAGCTGTCGCTGTTGACGCCTCTGGTTCCTCTTGAGACTTCAACAACTTGTAGTGATCTACGTTGACTTCCTTGAGAACGCCAAGCTCGACCCACGTCGACAATGCTCGGACAGCGGCGGAACGATCAATGGAGCCGAGGACTTCTACAAGCTCTGTAACGGTCCATTCGTCTGGGAAGGATACAAAAGGCATTAGTATAGAACATTCCGCTCAAGGAAGTGACCAGACACCTTTCTCAGAGAATAGCTCAATGAAAGCGGCTTCTAATGGAGGGACATCTGCAGCGACTATCCTCCCATCGTCCATCTCGATCTCCAGCTTTATGGTGCCCAAGTGAGACATCCACATCAATTTCTTATCAGGTTTGAACTTAGTGAACTCCTTGGTATATCTCTCTTCAATCCTGGTAGTGACTGTCAGTCGTGAGTGCGATCATAGCCGAGACTGTGCTCACTCTTTGAACTGGCCTGGCATCTTGAATGTTCCAGTTTGAAGTGGCGGCCAGAAGTGTCGGGAAATAATAGTGGGATGCAAGATAGACTATTCGAGGAATGTCAGCCTATCGATTATAAGTAAAGGCAATATTGTGCTGACCTGACCCTGAGCTTGGATGTGCTGGTCAATACGCTTCGAGTCTGTCATATCCTTCAGCATAACCTCGCAAACTTGCAGAGCAGCTTCGCCGAAACGGATCTTCAAGATCTCTATGTTTCGGCGCTGGGTGACATGAGTAAAGGGGTCTAAATGTGAGCTCAGTGCTATTGCATACCTCTCGGTCGAAGTTGCCGTCGGTTATAGCGAGGAGACGCTGTGCCAGAAGGACCTGAAGTTCCTTCACGAACAGCTCCTTCGAGTCATAGATGCTGACGAGTGTGCTGATAATGTCACTTGGTTTGTTGGCGCGGAAGTCTGTCCAACAAGGTATCAGCCAAGTATCTCGAGGACGACTGGTTAGAGAATACCTGGCCCTGCATCTAGTGGTTCCGGCTCCCAATTAGGGTCAGCGTAGTCGTCGACTTGCGCTTGCTGCAAAGGCTGAATGGGTTCATTTTCGTCGACCAGGGAATCTCCACTCTCGCCATCGCCAACTAAACTCGCAACTATGCATCGGATCGTGTCGGATCGTTCTCTGTGTAGAACATCAGCTGCTAGCATATCGTATTGTCGTTTTCTTACCTAAGATAACGACGTATGGGATCCGCAACCTTGAATAAGAGGACGCCGGGAGGGTCGACAATGCGAAGACACCGAATAATGGAAACATATTGTTCTAGAATGGTCTTGGTGGCAGCACCAGGATGTAGCAAACGCCGACGGTTTCTGCAATGCGTGTCAGGCGTCAAAGTACTGACTCGATAGGGTGACATACGCTTTGCGCAAGCTTTGCACCAGCTGAGCACGGTGGTCCACGCGCTGCAAACATTCCTAGACACATCTAGATAAATCATCGCAACATCTGTAACGGGATATTTGCTGCTTACCTTTAGATCCTCCAGAGCTTTTTGCGATTCTGGGAAGTCTATGATGATGTCAAAGATCTCTTGTATTCTGCATCAAGGATGAGTTAGACCCCAAACTTGCAACATAAGAGACATACCGGAGGTCTGCAAGTGTCTTGCACACGTGGAAGTCTAAACGAGCTCCGATGCCCTGAAGCATAGTCCTGGCTTCTTCCGCTACACAGTAGAACAATGAACGCACTGTAAACAGACTCGAGCAAGGGCTACATACTATTTCTGGCACCTCTTGCGTAAGGCAGAATCATCCATGGCACTATGTTGTCTGTCATCCACTCTCTCATAGCAGACAGCATCGGCTTATCCCACTCTTTCTCGCATGTCTCTAGTATATGCTGTTCAATATACTCATAGCAAACACTGGATATTGAACTCTCATATCGCTCTTGGATACCGAGCTGCTCGAAAGCGTTCCACAATGGCTCGTCGGCACGGGAATAGGCTCCACTCGGCAGTGGGGGAAAGAGGCGAACCATCCACTCAGGCGCTGTTGAGGTGTGCGATAGTGTGAGTGTAGTTGCAATTAGAGCTTTCAAGCCACCAGAAAATGAAGGTGGAAGGGCTGAGAAGACATGAGTCCGAAATGCCTCAGTGAAAGCGGTCTGCAAAGTGTTTCCCAATCTGGAATGGCATGAGCGGGCATCAAAAAGCAAAGATTTTTAACACACTCTTGGGCAGGGAGCCAGGCGCTGTACCATTGCACCAGCCTAGCAATAAGCTTGCCAATATATTGGGGATCTGACGTTTCCTGAGACACCTTGTAAGTATCTCTGCGTAGAAACACTAGAGCAACTTACCTCATACTGCGACACGAGTGCTTCTATGTCACTGACGACAAGGTGGAACTGATTATGTACATCTCCTTCAACCGAATTGATGAGAATGAGCGAATTTTCCAGGAGAACTAGCTTACCGATGAACTCTTCAAGTAACGTATGTAGCATCTTACATTGGCCTAGTATATCAAAGGCAGTCCGGACCTGTCTGTCGTCTATGTGTGCATTATTAGCGAGTTAGGTCACATCTTTGTAGCCAATGAGCATCGCGCACCGTATGTTCTTGCGTGCGACGCGTTCAATTCTCGAGGATACAAGAAATCTCTTGCTAATAGCCATGACTAGTTTGTATCTGTTGTGTGAGACAAATAGATCAGATTTGAGAAAACGTACCTCACTGAACGACAACAATCCTGTAATACCGGTCTCGCCTCTGTTGAGTCGAGCAAATGATTGCTGCCACTGAGTCGCGACTTGACCACAAAACGTGGGGGTCGCCATATTTAACCTCAGATTCTCCACAGTTGCAGTGACAATCAAGAGGTTGCAGCGACAGCTTTAGGCAGCGTTAAAGGTGATGCAGATACGTCGGTATGCGACAAGCGTTGGTAGTGGATCGTGTTCAAGTTCTACGCGTTGGCAGGACGCGACTTCGCGCCTTGTTTGCCGCCGTGGGCGTCAGGGCCCCGCAGAGTCACCGCTGTCTCTCATCAGTCGTAATGCATCTCAAGAGCTCTCATAAATGTCGAACAAGAAAGGTTCAGATAAGAGGACCACCGCACGGATCCTGCAGCCACTCACTTTTACTTATAAGAATATCCATGCGTCTTGGCCAATTCTATTGGACCTATACCCTCCTAGAAACCTGGAGAGCGGCGATGGTGGCTTGACCCCACGACCTTCAGTGGTGTATTTCCACGGGGGCGGATTAACAGTTGGAAATAGAACGAGCTGGTTCCCGTATTGGCTCGAAGGTACATCCGACCTGCATCAGTCAATTCAACTGGGTCACTGATCCCCACAACTCGCATCTTAGACCGTGTTACCGCAGCTGGGATGGCCTTTATATCGGTAGATTATAGATTGATACCACCTTCCACCGGACACCACATCATAGAGGATATCAAGGATCTGTTTCATTTTTTGTCATCCAATCTCAACACTTCCATCCACGATCGGCACGAAGCGACCAAGGATTCCACCGAGCCCAAGAGCCCCTTATTCGAAATAGACCCAAGTAGAATAGCGGTGGCGGGGACTAGTGCCGGAGGTCTCTGCGCATACCTCTCCGTTGTGCATGCAGAACCTAAACCCAAAGCCTTGTTGGCGCTGTATGCTATGGGTGGAGACTTCACGGTGCGTTTCCAGCCTAGCAAATAGAGCGGTACGACTGAAAACCCTTGGACCACAGCTGTCTCATTATCTCGTGCCCAAGACATCAGTCTTCTTTCGTGGGAGAGAAATGCTGGATCCGAAGTCTTTCGCGGAGTACCTTCCACCAGATTGTGGTGGACTCGAGTCTACGTCCGGGTCTCTACTGGCTTATCACCCTGCTACCGCCCCAATCCCTGGATACCCTGCCAACCCGCGAATGCTCCTGGCTAGGCTTTACCTTCAACTAGGCAATTTCCTTGATATCTATACGGGAACAGAAAGGCTGAGCGATGTCCTGCGTTCCGTCTTCTCGTCCACTCCTGCCTCCCAATATGACACGGATGGGAATGCTATCATGGAGCCGACGACGAACGACATGCTCTGGCAGAAGCTTCGCGATATCTCTCCGAAGGACATCATACTGTTTCCGCAGCTTCATATCGACTCTTCGTGGCCACCGGTTCTTCTTGTGCACGGTTCAGCGGACACGGCCGTTCGGGTCGATGAATCATACCATGTGCAATATCTCCTCAAGAAAGCTAATGTTCCCGTTAAACTCAGAGTCGTCCCGAATCGCGAACATTCATTCGATTATGCATCAGACGCAGAAGAGGCATATGGGCAATCGGGGGGCCTGTTTGACGAGATACAGAGTTTTCTCGTCCAGACACTGCACCCGTAGTCAGCCAAGCTTGCCTGGTGCATTCAATGTGTGCTTTGTTCTGCATATGTACTTTTGTACTTACAGTAGCAGGCCGGTAACCTATACTGCCTCGGCGCTGCACTGCTGTCTTCAGGTGAAGTGTATAGTACTACTATTTAGCCAATCGTATACAAGTACATGGGAGCAATATTCAAGACTCGGAAAGTAGCAAACTACTATTACATTTGAGCTCTATGATCTCGAGGATAGCGACTAGAGCTTCCCTTCAACCGGCTTCTCCGTAGTGGTCGTCTCAGATGCGTTAGGTTCCTCGTGATCCCTGTGTGCTGACTCGTGCTTCACTGCCTCCGCGTAACTCATGTGTGTTTCCGCTGGCCTATGTACTGAGGCCCTCTTCGTCACCTCAGCCGGCGTCTTCGCTTGCTCGCCTTGTC
>JANHOG010000931.1:0-10713 GCA_027627325.1 Phlebia brevispora
TGAAGTAAGACATTTTGGGACAACTTCGACCTGCTCTTGTGAGGAGCATGCTGCCTAGGATCTCCCCGTTTGAAGTGTTGAGAAAGTAAGGGTACCAGTTGCCGGACCATGAGGCCAATAAAAAGTATATGTAGCAACCACTAAGTTGTTTGATGGGGAGTACAAGGGATGCTCAATAGGGCTGCTCAATATAGAGGTCGGTCAGTTCGGTCAGGTCGAGTGGGCAGAAGTACGAGCGCCTAGGTGGTTTAGCGCTTCTCAAGGAGCAACGCGGCGCATCTGAGGCCTACTCTGACTTACTTGGAAGAATTATGCTTGAATTGTGGCTCACTCGATTGTAATAAAAATTACACTGAGAAGGAATAATACCCTGTCACTGCTGCACTGTGTACTTTGTGGAAGGAATGTACAGAGTTGAAAAATGTGGCGGCAGCTATACTGGCACTTCGGCACACCGCAGAGAGGACTCGACCTGACCGACCTGACCGACCGCTATATTAAGCAGCCCTAATTGCTCAGGGCGGTCGGGGAAGTTAGCGCGGTCAAGCCACAGCTAGTGTTTCACGCTTGATGCACGGCACAAGCAAGACACGGCAAAACAGGCAACGGATCGGAATCCACCGCTTTCGATTTCACTGACGTCGCAGGAGAGCCGAAATCTAACCGTGGACTTGCTCATAGAGCTGACCGCTATGGATTATGTTCACATGATCTATCGTCTCCTACTCCTGCTGCCCTTAGCGTTCGTCATTCCGCCTCGATTGGCAGGCTGAGTGTCGCGACTCGCGTCCTCAAACTTGCTTGGGCGCGTCTGCGCAACTTCTCCTCGAAATTGACCACTAGTATCCTCCTCGGAATTCAATATTGTCCTCTGGTTTTCCCAAGTTCAAGCTGCGGATGTCAACTAGTTTACATAGCACTGTTGAAATCCGAATCAGCGTGCAGCATCTTTGAAGACATCGCGGGAGACCCAGGCTTGCCTCAACGTTTAGGAGCTGATATCCAAGGTGCGTACTGGCTTGCTTGTACTACGTCCACTATGTCTAGCATAGCTGTGCATAGAATGCATGTTTCATTCCTTCCAATAGCAATATATTTCATTATATTCTCGTGCTATTCTGCACGTGGAAGGTCTTTCAAGTCGTCCGCCGCTGCCTTAAAGCTTCATCAAAACAAGTGTGAAATCGCGAACCGCAGCTACGCGGACTCATTGACACGACAGCTTGATCACGACGAAAACGTACTAGCAGCTGAATTACAACAGGCGAAAGACATTGCAGAGCAGAAACAAGCTATTCGAGAGGTCGAAGCCGCGGACTCTTTCATACCAGACGAGGTATGTTGCTTCAAACTGTGTCGTCTATCTTCACCAAAATTAATGGCAGACCAGTGAATACTCTTGTACTATAACACGGTGCCTTCTCCAATTTGTGTAGAAAGGATTCTCTTTGGGACTAAGAATTGACTCGGATACAAAAGACTGTCACTACATGATTTCGTCGTCGCGAATGTCTATCAGGGCTTCCATCTTCACAGCCAATGCGATGCTACTGGCGGGATCTGAATTACGTGCTCCCTGTTTCCCTGTGCCATATTCCTTCACGTCCTCAGCGATGACTTTATTCTCCCAGCTGATAAACTTCCGTAAGTATATAACAGGAATAAGCGGGGCGTTAATGTACGTACTCTCGCCAGATCTCCGAGTTACGGCCAGGCACAGTGCCATACTGTACTGCAAGACCATTGAGATGGGTATTGAAGCATGGCCAAAATTCTATGGCGGTCCATCGTGATGCCCGCATACAGGACCGCTACGTGTGATCATATGAGTGAGTCCGTATCTAAAGTGCATTGCAAAGACCTTACCGCGTCGGCGAAATGTGCCATTATGGACCGTTTCCTTGCTGGAGACGGCTTTTGTACGGCACCCCAGAAGTCATCCAGGAGCCTAGAGAGAAAAACGTCCAGGGACACCCTTCCCTGCAGAGAATCAGATATCTGGCAAAATGTAAGCACGTATAATGTAGCGTATGTAGTAACTCGAAGCTTACTGCTTCTTTCAGCCTCAGTCTCTCACTCAGCTCGGTCCGTTCTACAAAGTCATGGATGAGCTGACGGATCACCGGCTCCGTGATGAGCCCGTCCAGTTTTAACTGTTGTGCATGCGCGTTAACGAAGTTCTAGAGAAGAGATCAAGTACGATGTCGTGTTCTTTTATGTGAAGTAAACCTACGAAGATGCAGTCGACCGTCAATTGGCCATACCCTAGGACTGGCTGAACTAAAATGTGCTTGACGATCTTAGTAATCAGCTTCTGTGTTGGCGATTAGGAAATTTGAGCGGATTGTACAGGACGCTAAATAAAGTAGAACATACCATCTGCGTCTCGGTCATTGTCCAGGGACGAGCACAATAGCGAGTAAGGGCCACAAGGTCCTTGGAAAGGTGATCTTGCATGCGCATCAGAGTACCCAACTTCTGGTTCATGCGGTCCTGGAGCTCCTGCGTTTTTTCAACGATGGAAAGCGCATAGGCCACTAGGGATAAGTACTGTCTGTCAGAAGGCAGCTATTCTCCCCTCAGTCGCATACGCGTGGAAGCCTAGCAAACACTATACCTCTGACGCCCTCTGCAACTGCTGCCTTGCCGCCCATGAATTATTCAGGTGGAGCTGATTGATCAGTTCTTCAATCGTGGGGTTATACGAAGGGGGTGCCATGAGAGATGCGCCTTCCGTCAACGTGAGTTTGACTTTGAATTCATAGATGTAGAGACAACTGACCAGAAATAGCCATGTAGTCAGGGCGGAGGTCTGCCATACTTGACAGAGACAACTTTCTGTAACCGCTACCACAGCTGCTACTGGGGCCGAATGGGTGACGCTAGGCAGAGTCTCGCAAGATGACGAGAGTTGCACGACGATCGAGACTTTATTAGGGCGCTTCATCATCCTGCCCGATAGACGACTGGCCTGACAAGTTAGTCAGAATGGTGATAGGTGCTTAGCGCAAAGCAAATCTAAATAAAAATGCCTGAACGTCTAACCTAGGCATACCATGATGCAACTCATACGACGTTTGCATCTCGCGTATATAATTTCCCTTGTTTCTCTGTTCTGAACCCGATGTACAAAAATGGACTAGTTTGTCTCCTTAGCTTGTGAACGTGCATTTCGCTGTAGATACAGATTGGGAAACGGCGGGAAACTCACTTCGTCCTTTCTGGAGCGACCGATACATCCGCCAGTGTCCCCAATTGTGCTGATAACCGGCGGACCAAGTATAAACGGAGTGATCTGGACCGAAGTCCTGCAGTGCAAACGAATGAAGTCAGCTAAGTAACCACCTCGAGGCGTATGGTGTGTTTCTGGATATACAATGCCGGCTCCGACTGGCCATGGGTATAGTGTTATCAGCTGAAAACTGCGGGGATTGGCGATCACCATGTACCTCGAGGCGACCTCTTGACCATCTCAGGATTGACGGTGATAGGGCTGCAAGCTCATCGATGTGAAACAGAATCCAGGCGACACTACACGTTGTCACCCTAGAACTAGCACCGCTGGGACCCCGGACTTCTTGACCCTTGACCGTATTACAATTGCACATCCTGACCTGCGCTTCGGCCATGAAACATAAACATAATGCCATACGAGCACCCGAATGATTTTACTGTCATTCGCGATAGTTGAGCCGCTGACGAGGGGAAATAGTCGATCAATTGTACTGGAATTTGAGAAACATATAGCCCTGCGATTCTCACATGGCATGAGGAAAGCGGATGACGTACCAGACGCGGACGATGTATCAGCTGTACCAAGCTCCTTCGACTTTCCAGCTGCGTTCTGACTAGCCTCTATAACGCTGCTCAGTCTACAGGTGGCTAAGCGCTGGCAATTTTTCCGCCGCACTTTTCGACCTATAGCTAGGCCTGATACATCCCTTCCACAAGGTATGTACCTCGGTAGAAATAGATGGTTATATTCTTTGATATAATTTTCGTACCAATTTGATGCGTAGTGTTGTGCGAATTAATTCAGCCAAGTGTAGTCTCCATAACTTGCGCAATCTTTGAACCTTCAGCGCGCGTTCCCTCGGGGCTTCTGGGGTCCTACACCGCGACTCTGGCGTTCTAGCTGTCTCGTTCGTTTCTTTTCTCTTTTACGGATGAAGTCAGTGGTGTGTTGAACAAGGAATGCAACGTTTCCCATCGATCCATGGCTCAATCTCCTCCACAGACTCTGTTAGGTGCGGGTCCCTTCGCGGGATCCTTGCAGGATGCAGGGTCTACTCTCCATTGGCAGAAACTGCCATATGAACCCATATGTGAACATCCAGGCAACACGGGGCGGCATTCTTCACAGTCACAACCCTTTGATTTTCATCTGCCCTTTCCTTCTACATACGCTGCTGGAATTCCTACAGGTACAGTACGTGGACGAGGAACTGGTTCCCCCGCTTTTCTCCTGCGCTCACAGGAAACAGTTCATGGTACAGGTGCGTTTGTAGAAGGTTTGAGTCAGGCGTTCAACCGCTCACGGATATTGCACGGTAGAACTCTTCTGTCCAATGATAGTTCAAGGGGAAGCTGTCGAAGAATTCTTCTTCATTGAAGATGAAAAGGGGGGGCATACAAGTGCCAATATATCGTTTGCGGCCACAGTACTCCATCTCCTCACCCACTGAAGTAAACAGATAGTTTCTCACATCTGTTTGTGCGTCTAGGGCTCTACACCTTTCTTCTCCTTGACTCGTACCTCGGCCGTCAACGACATTGAAGTAAATTCGCTCGTGTCATCCCTGGAGGGAATATCCTTAGGTCCAAAGCCGCTGTCTTCGAGAGCTTCCGCGTTGGCAGAGATGCAGAACTCAGAAGGCTCCAGGAAAAGGCCGAGAACGGATAGGTACGTCCTTTCTGTGTTCTGTTGGCAGGCTCACGTCACTACGTGGCACATAGATCTCAGGAAGTGTCGAGCAGTCCAGACGACGAACCTGTCCCACGCAGTAAGAGAAGTAGGACCGTGGGGAATGCTATCCCTGGAGACTTTGTCACCCAAATCGCCTCTGGAGACCTCGCTACCCAGGCTATCCAGACAGTGACAGAAGAGGCTTCTACCCCCAGAGAGGTTTTTGCGCCTGCAGAGGTTGCTACGCGGTGGGAACATTGCACACGATCTGGAAAGGCGTGGAATAGTCTGTAGCTGTCCCTATACTATACTACAATTATACTACACTAAGCTATGAAAGAGTAGAAACTTGACAGACAGACTTACAGGCTCGAAGCGCAACCATACTAATTCTGTGACTACGGGTAGCTATAGCACTATCTTTGGCTTGCGGTTTGTGAGAAGGCGGACGAGAGGCTTGCGGTCTACCTCCCGCGGCCGGTCGTAGAATGTAGCGCGTGATGTGGGCTTACGTTCGGCTGCCGAAAGGGAGTCTTAGCAATGAGCCTAGAGATAAAACTACGGTTCAATGATCTAGCTTGAGACCGTATATCTTATCGTGTAGTCTATGTTCGTCTGCATGTATGCTTGGCCCTTGCTACGACTGTGACACTGTAATTAATGGATCGAGTAGCGCTACTAGTACGCTTTCTGCCAAACATAGATTGCGAGAAGATGATGAACACATGCAGCCAAGCATACATCTAGTGAGTACTCAATAGAGGTGCTGTTACCCGATACGATGAGAACCGCCAAATCCGAGTCCTGCAGATCGCCGTTGCGGGCTCCTGAAAGCGACGATGATCCTCGCCTCAGATACGCTGCTTCAAGGGCGTTGATTTCAGTGCAAGGACAGCAGCGTTCTCGCATACAAGCTTCAATGCAAATATCCGGGCATTAAGCTAAACGATTTTGTCAGCTATTTGTCTCGGAGAAACGGAGAAATGAGGTGATGATGTACCTCTCTCTTTGCCTTTGTTCAGTCTTACATACTTGTAAAACCGCTCCACAGTGTCTGGAAGGACCCAGGAAGGCTGCCCGCCATCTGTGATGACGAACGCTCGCGCATACTTTTGACCTGGGAGCTTGTCTTGAGTTCCGACCTCCAGAGACTCCCAAAGTGGTATTGACCGGACCGCCTGACAGCGCCATACCTGATAGCTCTGCGATGCGAATTTGTGTATGAATATGTCACCAACGGCGAGCCCAAAGTCATCGTTGAGCGGAGGAGGTTGCAGAATCTTGTAGTCGCTCGCCGAATGAAACCAGTAGACGATGATACCGGTATCGCGAATTCGCCTCATCTTACGCCTGGATACCATGTCACTAGAGATCTGGGAACATTTAGAATCATAGACCGAAGTCGAAGTCCTAGCAAGGTACCAACTGTTTGTTTTGGCTCTGGCACTGTAATCTCAGATACAGGCACGAGGTCGTTTGTGGGTATACGCGGTTGCAGCTTGAACTTCGATTCAGTCGACAGAATTGTGCCGCAAGAAGAATTCTCTGGTTGACAGACAACCTCGCCGCTGGATGGGGGACTTCGTGATAGCATTTCATTTATCATAGACGTCTCGGCAACCGCAGCGTTCAGCGTCGACGGTGCTGAGGCTCCGAGTGGGGCAGTTTGGGACCTGCAGATCCATCAAGATCACGTTAATGAGTGCAAAATCCGCTGTACGTACTGAGTTAAACTCAAAGGGCTGTCAAGATACTCATTGCCAAGGGCTTGCGCCTCATTATGGCTTTCATCGACATCGACAAATCTGAGCGTGCTTCAGTTGGATTTTGGACATAATATACAAACTATTGCATACTCAAACATACCTAGCCCTGAGAACGTTGCTGGGAACAATGTCCGACGGTATGTTGTGTCTCCTATCTCCTGCTGTTGATGCCACTTGGAGCGAAGAAGTCTGCGCATGCACGACGGGCATATCGACGAAGACAGGCGCGCTACTGTTGAGTAACACGTAGAAGCCGCAATAATGGACTGGAGCTCGTGAGTTTGGACGGATGTGCGATGTGGATGGCTCCATATTTACGATGAACAGGTAGTAATGAAAGCAGCGCAAGTCAGAAACGAGGCTTTCCGCGAGTGGTCCCCCTGGGCGCTACTACGAGGGAGGCTAGACCCCCCCCATTTGGCACGTCACGGTCTACCTCAGGAGTTATACAATCGACTAGTACTCTACTCACAATGGAGAAAGGTTTACTAACTTGCGCGATCGAGAACCTGAGATGATTAAGGATAATGAGACCTATGTACATGGTCCTCAAGGCTCCTAGACTGCTCAGGATATTGTGCTACGGCTTACGTAGAATGAGACACACATTACATATGCCTTCACTCTCACTCGGACTGAAATCTTGCTTCTACGCTCATCTGGCGCACAACGCAATCCTTCGCTAGTGTGCTAGTTGTTCCTATCGTACATATGCATCAGCTTGTCCATCTACAGATTTCCACAGAGCCGCGGCATTACCGGCATGTGGACTGAAAAGTAGGACAGACTCCTTACAGACGACAACAGGAGCAATTGAGCGTTAGTGTTCTGGGTGCTGAGCGTAATTCCACCCTCTGTATCCTAACGGAGAATCTCTAATACACCTTAGCGGAGAGTATCAGCAACAACTTATCTTTTCAACGCAGCTTTTCACTCGCGATGTTCGTCCTCTCTCTTGAACCCTCTCCTACAAACACCCTCGTATCGCAGTCCCCAGATGTGTCTTCCAACACGGAGGCGGAGCCGCTCCATCGCTTGAAGCCAACTTCAGCGTTCATCCATTGTGCCACTCAGGTATCCCCGAGGAGAGTAAATCGAGGGTCTCGCATCCCCACTAGGTCATCACTAGGAATAAAGAGAGACAGGCAATGAGTTCGCGCTACATATTCACAAGGTATGGACTCCCGCGAGACTTCAACAGAGCAGCGATGGTGGACGTCCGGCCGCCAGACCCGTCGATGGGGTAGGGCAGTTTCCAGAGGGCGCCGTACATCACAAGATCAGTGTCAGCAAAAGTGGTCTCGCTGCTTCCGTGGCTTGCGACAAGCCAGTAGCGAGGACGAGTATCAGCGCCGCCGCGCTCTCGGAGAGCCCGGAGGCACTGAACGGTTTCTTCATGAATGACACTAGCGAGCTGATTAGAAGTGGACTCAATGTCAACCAGCGGTTTCATTATCGCGAATACAACGACAAACTTGAAAAGTCCTAGTAATACGACATGCCGAAAACGTCCATCTCGGCCTTATATATGCTTCTTATAGCTCAGCAAATTGCGGTGGGAGTATGCGGCAAACGCCAATGCGGAGAGAAGCACGATGTAGACTCTGAGCTCGCTATGTACAATGTAGAAGACATAGTGGAACGACGAAAGGAGCACGCCGCGCGGCGACTGCCAAAAATTGTACCCGAGTAGGTTGTCAGAGCATTTCAGGCGCATGGTGATTATGCAAGTTAAGTGACACTTGACGTATATTAGTTAATGCGCTTACAAACAGGCGCAAGAAGAATGTACATTTCTGCCCATCTGCGTGAATCTCGTTGATTGTCTTGACAGCGTGCAGGATCATGTTGCAGGCCTCCCTGACCTCCTCCAGCACCACCTTTGCGCGCGGAGGTAGGCGGCTCGCATAAAGGACCTTTTCAAGGTGCACCAAACCGCCTGTCCGCCTCAGGCAATCGTTCTTTCTTCCGGCGTCAATACAGCACGCTGTTCCCTTCGATATAGGAGGAAGCCTCTTCGGCAGGAGAGGTATGCTAGTAGTGCTGTGATGCTTATTGTTCACCCGGGGAGGCTGCACGCGTCACCGGGCGGAAATACTTAATGAATGGCGAACGCAGCCGGATACGCTCAGTCTGAATGGAGACATGTCCGTCGTAGTACGTTCAAACCACAGAGGAGCTCGTACTGCGTGTGACATGACAAGTAGTGGGGCAGTTGCCAAAGCAGACCCTACGGATGCTCGAGGAGGAAATATTTGCGAGGGACTTCTGATTCGTCAGACGGGTTGTACTCGTCGCCTTCGCTGTCGCCGCTCTCATGACTGCCGTCCCCATGATGCTCTTCCGGTTCATTGTCGGTCTTCCAGTCCTGAAGGTCATCGCCCGAGGATTCATGAGACTGTCGGAGTAGGGCAAGCAAGTCAGTATCAACAACGAGACAAAGCTGTGCGACAGCTTTACCTTGCATGCCTTTGCTGTAGGCTGCGCCGCATTCTTGATGACAGGTGTCGGAGAGAAGGGCCTATCAATCGCTTTCAGCAGCCCGCCTGAATCGTCGCCATCGTGACTGATTTTGAGTGTGGGCGGTTGTTTCGGGGCAGTTTTATCTCAGACAAGAGGAAGAGGAAAGTGTGCGACCCACAGAGGCCAATATTTGGTGTACTTACCAATTTACTCTTCTGCGTACGCGACACTGGCTCTGCGCGAGACCGTCATGACACTGGTAGCGGTAAGACAATGTACGTGAGCTTTGTACCTTGATTTCTTAATGTTACGCGTCTTCTTTGCTTTTGTGGAATGTTTTTTCACCGGTGAACGGGGTGCCGTTTCTGAGATGGTACGCGTGGGCCCGGGCTTCCACACTGCAAGAATGACACGGATGTTGAGCAATAGCAGAGGTAAGGAAAGATAAAAAATACATGCCTTTCATTTCATTCACAACCCGCGTCTTTTGAGGTGGTTCCTGGCATCGCTGAGGCAGCTCGACAACACGGTCAAGATATTGCCGAGCATATTTCATGCGTAGCTCTCCATCACGAGCGCTGCCAATTCCAGTGGCCCTTGCACAGGCAGCTTTTCGTGCCTTGAACCCATGCAAAACGAGAAAATAAGTTGCCGTGTGCCGCACACCCTTTTCTCGCAGGCTTACTGCCTGCAACGTTGGAGGCTACAGAGACAACTTAGGGGGAGCTAGTGCCACCACTATGGAATAATGCATCGTACAACATTCTATCATGAACCATTACAATTTTAAATAGCCTAAGAGAACCCATGCAACGCAGGCCATGATGACCCCAACCTGAACACCCACAACAAAGCATTTGAACCAAGGGTGCAGAGAGCGAACATAGAGTTTCAAACAATACCAAGCGGTCTGTTTAGGAAGAGAGGGGGGTTCAAAAGCATCCTTACGCCGAGCCTTATCAATAAGGAGGCCCAACATGTCAACAAACATGTCAACATCTGATACCTCCCCTCCAACGGACCAACTTCCACCACCTGGGGTGTATATGACCGTAGTGTTACCAGTAGTGTCGACCTCCTCGTTCGGCCTCACCATGATGGACATTCGCGCATAAGATTGAAGGCCAGTCCCGTATTTGGCCAGACAACCTCTATGCGGGCCCGGTCCTGGATACAGTTTACGACAAAAAAGGCACACCCGATCGGACGAACCTTGCGGAAGCCATCAGTGGATTGGGGATATTGATCAATATCCTGATGAAGGGGCGCTTACTTGGGATTCTACGCCGACTGAGTCCAGATATTTCATTATAGTGGAACCTATATGCAGCTGTCACTTTAGAGTCAGCTGTGTGATGACTGGAACAGCGTTACACTTACCCGCCGGAGAATTTGGACCCCTCAGCTTCCAAGGAGAGTCTTCTATGCCAAACTCCTTGAGCCGGCTTTCGTCGCCTTTCAGCAAGATGAATGCGAAAGCTTCTCCTAGAGTCATCGAATGTCGCCAAGGAATGCGATTGTTCGGGGCAAAGAGAGGAGAAATATCTCTTTGAAGTCACCGTTAATCAATAGGCAGGG
>JANHOG010000932.1:0-10707 GCA_027627325.1 Phlebia brevispora
CGAGTTCAAGCCGACACCCGAGATAGCTATGAACGCCCTGGAGGCGGCCTGTCCTGGTGACGCCTCCCGATCCGCAGTGGCCGAGCGGGATCGTGAGTGTACAAGTGCATGAGATCAGAGGGTTGGGCATCAAGACGGAGGGCAGGAAGCAGAATGTGTTTAAGGGTGTCAAGTCTAGGGAGGGTGAGAAGGGTCAGGATCAGGGAGATGGAGAGCAAGAGGAAGGAGAGGGCCTTCCATCATCTTATTGCACTATGTACGCCAAATTTTCTGATATCCTCGTTATGTCGCTCACGATTCCTGCAGATCGCTCAATGATGAATTAGTATATGAGACACGAGTGAAGCCAATTACGAGCGCGCCGATCTTCAACGCAGGGACAGAACGCTTCGTCCGTGACTGGAGATCCGCGCACATAGCGGTGGCTGTGAAAGACTCGCGCATGCGAGAGAACGACGCGGTGCTTGGTGTAGTGATGCTCAAGGTCCGGCCCTCTCCTGCCTTCTGAAAGAGTCCGTCCTGACCTCTGCTTGAAGCTCTCGGATCTTCTCGCAAACGCGTCACAGATAACCAGACTCTATTCCCTGGAGAACGGAATTGGCTATGGCAGGATTCGCATATCAGTGCTCTTCCGCCCCGTAGAGGCGAAGCTCCCTCCATGTCTTCTTGGATTCGACACTGGCACACTGGTCGTGCACGATCTGTCGATTCGTCTGAGCGAGAAAATGGACATGGACCTAACGAAGTGCGAGGTACGCCTGAAAACGACAAACTCAGGTGCAGACGAGAAAGTGTCGAGTGAAGCCGCGCATCGGAAGGAAGACGGCTCGGTTATGTGGGGTGTGCAGGACTCCGATATAGTGGATCTGCCAGTACGCGCGCGCTACGGCTCCGCACTCATCATGTCATTCCGTGATCTGTCGTCCTTCGGGCTGAAGCACACCGCGCGCAAGGCTCTCGCTGTACTATGGCTGCGCGACCTGGTGGATAACCATGAGGACACAGTGCAGGTCCCGCTGTGGCACGTCTCGGACGGTGATTATTCGCGGCTCAAGATGAACTATTCGCCTCCGGACGGGGATCTGGAAGGATGGGCACAGGAACGGGAGAGGATGCACCGTGCAGGGAGCGCTTTTGTACACGTAGTATTCAGGCCTGGGATTTCCGGGATGCATCATGATACGATGAGGGAGCGTGGCGCGAAGAAGAGGGAGGCTTGGGAGGTGTTCACGAGGGAACAGGAAGGAGGATTGAGAGATTCGGTGGGAGAAATCAGCGTGGATCAAAATGGGACCCATAGTGACGCGGAAAATCGCGATACGGATAAGAATGATCGCGCTCGTCTTCAAGAGGCGTCCACGTCCATGTCGCCTCCGGTCGACGCTGCCAAGCAGACTCCGAGCCAGACAGATGACACTCACCGTGAAGAGTCGGACAACACTTTAGTATCTCCTCGAAGCACGGAGCGCATAGAACACGGGGATTCCGGGACCGACGACAATCCAGATAATGCCAAAGAACTTGACGGCAGTCGCAGTGGCCAAGACGGTGAAGAGAAAACGGGGATGATCGGAAAATTCAAGAATTGGCGGCGCCAGGAGAAAGAACTGCATAGGGAGCACAAGGGCATTATGCAGATGAAGCCTGCGAGGACGGCAGAGTGGATAAAAGATAGCCTTGAGGAAGGCATTCACGACGCGAAGCATAGGTTCTCGATGAAGGGCCAAAAACCTGGCGTCGAGACAGAGGTGTAACTATGTACCGATGGGCTGGGATCTTGTGCGTCTTATCCATTCTTGTTGATTGCCTGGTTTTCATCGCCTCACATTCCTATTGGTATATCTCCAGAGGACTACTCTGAATAAGAATTGTGTACATTGGTGGCTTAAGCGGGACATACCAGTATCTTCGCCAATATATGACGCGTGATGGCGACGACAAAACGACGATCCTGCATGCAAGGAAGAACTAACCCCGAAAGATCAGAGGATGATCCTGGCAAGCATGATATTCTCCCTCGACTCGTACTTACGGTCACGACGGAGGCCTTCAGAATTATTGTTCTCTGATTTTGCACTCCATTTCGCCTCTCCCACCGCGTTACGCAAGGCACAGGTAGTCTAGACTCCGCGTGATCGGTCTTGAATAACCAGGGACTACGGAGTCTGCCGGAGTGATCTCCGATTAAATGCTGTAGAATCCATTTTCAGTCCGACTTGGCGCTCAAGCGGGTCTGCCTCGCAATCTACTTGCTCCCAGCGTCGTCGCGTGAGTTAGCAGTCTCTCGTGTTGTAGACATAATGATCAACCACTAATTTACCTCGAATTTAGATTAACAAGAATCATGCAGTATACTCCATTCGCGAGCCCTTCACAGCACGCAAATCCAGTCGACGGATCGGCGAGCAAAAGCGACAGCGATGAAGACCTCAGGTCCGACGGCTCTGGCGACTGTATCCCAGCTTCAAGCTCCACTTTGTTGCCATCTTCACCTGCTCAACACGGCTTTATTGACGATACACTCCTGAACGATAACACTGTTGAACCGTGTGCCGCGGAGATTAAAAGCAGCATATATGCGCCTGAAGCTCAGACGAACGGACGTTCAAGACTGTCAGAAGAACTGGAACATTGGTTCTCTATGCAAGGAATCCAGCAGGCTCAGGGAGAGTACAACGAGGCCTCTAACTCCGTCCCTCAGTCTTCAGGTCGAGGTTCCAATATCGATGCTGACACGGCGCGTTCTACTTCCGTTCCTCTAGACGATTCTTGCAGTATGGACAGCGACAAAGCGCGTCATTCTGAAGAGATGCGCGGTGCATGCTCGGGAGATCTTGACTCGCGCGACGAAAAGCAATCCTTCAGCGATCAACTGACCCGGTTACTGCTCAACGTCCTCGCGGAGCAGGCACAAGAATCTCAAGAGGGATCTGCAGCTGTAGACGACCGTTGTACTCCTACAACATCCTCCGCCAGTATGTCTGCTATTCTGGATGACGGCCAGCCCCTTGACGCCCTGTTTGCTCATGCTATGGTCTTACCTGCCGCGGATGCCTCTGATGCTTATGCTGCCGACATCTCGACCTTTGGAACAAACTCCACCTCTTTCGCTTCTCTGTCTGCTTCCGTCTGTACTGCTGTTTCTGAGTCTTGCTCTTCTTCATTCTCTTCCTCGTCTGACTACCTCTCAGACTATGCTATTCAAAGTCCGACTCGTGACCCCCGTCGTTTCGTCTACAATCCTGAAACTGGAAGCCAGACTATCAGCCCTTCGAGTTCCTCTGATGGCTCGTTCGATGAAAATATCCCTGGCTATCATGTCTTTCCAGTCGCTGACACTGCTACTTCTGTACACACCCCAACACTTCAACATCTGCCTTCGGGTACCCCACTCGCACCGAAAAAGGTACAGCATCGCATATATGCGCCGCCGACGAATGCGAATATTCTACCCGTATCTTCTCGGCCAACAAGGAAACGATCGCGTTCTCAGTCTATGGTACTTGACGACCCGCCTGTTCAAGACAAAGTAGCTCAGGATGGAATCGAACAGCAACCACAGCGGGAACTCTCTACTTCTCAGGAGAGGGAACAGAACCCTGGTGAACTAACTCGAAAGGAAACTCTGCGAGAACGGTCGGATTCGCTCGCTAAGAGACGCAAATTATCTATGGCAGCCGGGCCGACCGAAGCATGCAAACAGAATTCTCATATGCCCACGAAGACGCTTGCATCGTTCCGACGCGCCGCAAGCATGCGTTCCGAGGTGGAGGTCTTTAACGCACTTGATGAGGTAAGCCTATCTTAACCTTTCGTCGCAATGTCTTACACGATCTGTCCCAAGCAGCAAGACGTTGAGATGGCGGAAGTGGCAGAAACCCAGGAAGCTGGTACCAAGATCGAACGGTCAGCGAGTATTCAAGTTCTGCATCCTAGTACCCATCTGGTGAAGTGTCCAGGCACTCCGCGACCCGACGCTGTCCCCCAAGCGGACATGAACTTTGAATGCTTTGCTCCTACTCGTCCAGTAACTCCTACACCCCGCAAGAAGTATCACAACGTCACGCCTTCGGATTCTCCTCTGCCGATACTCGCCCCGCCACCTTTCGAGTTCATCCCGAGACCGCCAGCGTCCAAACAAGAGGAAGCTGAGCTTAGGCTTCGACGACTGCAGGAAAAAGAAACGGAGCAGCGAGTCGAGGATGATCTCGTTACATTCACCTTGACACGCGTTAATGATGGCGCTTCTCCAGGTTCCGCGAATCAGAATACACCCACGCGGACAACTGAAAATGCGCGTGAGACGTCAGGCGAAGAGTGCTTCGAGGACATTCAGATTGTACTTGGGATTGACGAAGAATTCCGAGCTGACATCGTCGAATGGATATTAGATGTGAGTCCGCGCAAGCTGCATCGATCACTGCTTATATTCCAGATCTGACAGGTTGAGCCCCCAAACATCCGTAACAAGCCACTTATCTGCGCTAATCTTCGTGCACAGCTGGCAGACTGTCCAGACACGCGTTGGCATGCAGCCCACCTCCTCACGAGATATTTCCTTCGTGTTGGTACATCGCCAAACTC
This sequence comes from Phlebia brevispora, assembly GCA_027627325.1. Taxonomy (NCBI): domain Eukaryota; kingdom Fungi; phylum Basidiomycota; class Agaricomycetes; order Polyporales; family Meruliaceae; genus Phlebicolorata; species Phlebicolorata brevispora. Next base: position 4,585 of record JANHOG010000932.1, read on the forward strand.
GCCGCCTGTTACAGCCACGAGGAAGAACGAGGCTCAACCCAGCCTTAGGGGCGAGAGCTTGAGTGAGCGAGAAGCGGTGGCTTGGGATTGTGCCGTTGCATGCTTAGCCTCTGCTGTCAAAGTACGAAGACATGTAGCCCCCGTTTCTGATTCGAGCTGACATATTACCTATATTCAATAGCTTCATCGTGACTTCCTCGAACCCCTATTCCCAGTAATCGTCAACGAATATCTCTTGATTGCGTCGCATGTCATGACGTACAAGGATCTTGAGGTGAGTTAGAATCACTTATCTGCCGCAATTTTTGAACAATTCCTTGTAGGCTGCGCAGCGAGAAGTATTGCAAGCGTTTTCTTTCTGTCTGGGAACCAGCACGCCAGGCGCTTACATGGAAGAAATCCGCAACGCCCTGCCGGGACTTCGCACATTCGTCGACAGGCATGCTAATTGGGATGTCGTGACGGCGGAGACTTGGGAAGTTCTGTATGACTCTCTCATAGGTGTGTATAGCATCTCCTTTCCCAATACCTTCATCCATCAACGACCACTGCAGATCAGGACTACCTGCGCTATCCGGTGTACCTCCTTACGGGATGTAGCTTGATCTTCGGCATCATGGAGTCAATCACTCTGAAGCTCAAGGCCGAGCATGCAACAACGCTGCATTCTTTGGCCACTGGGAAAATCAAACCACCGCGAGGAAGGAACCGACTAGGAAGATGTGATTGCAACAAGTTTCGGAGGAAGGCCCGTAAGGCCGTTCGAGCGATCGAGCGAGACGTTCGCGAACTCTTAGGCGTCTCCGAGGTGAGGCGAGATCGTTGTCATTGGTTGCTGACGCTACATGACTTCTGTAGAATGCCTGGAATGGCTGCAAAGCATGGCTCAACGAGCTTATCGAATGTCAATACAAGGACTAGGGCTCAAAAGATCGCGTAAGGGCAGGTCCAATTTCTTGGTGTGCTTACAATCAGAACAATTGCCACTCCGTACATGATTTCCTACGCTTCTGCTACAATAATCACACTCTTTCCTTCGTTCTCCCCCTTTTGTAACTCGAAAATGGCTTCTGGCAACTTATCAAGTCCGTGCTTGATATCTTCGCGGTACTTGATCTCGCCACGGGCAACTTTTGGCGGTATCTCTCTGTAGAAATCCGGTTTGTAGTATGTATGATTGTATGCGAGGAAGCCATAGACCTTCAAGCCGCGGACGAAGATCTGCTCTACGTTGCGAATGGCAGGGTAACCTGTGTTGTAGCCCGACATCTGGCCACATTCCTATACGGTTTCGTGAGCGGAAGTGTTCACGATGATGTGGTCTGTGCAGGACGCGTACAATAAACTTTGCTCTGGACGCAGCATTTGCCAATGCGTAGCCGAGTACCTCGCCACCAACATTATCCCAAAAGCTGTGCGAAATGAAGAATTAATTTTGATGAGCCTGCTCAGTACTACAGTAGAAGCAAACTCACATGTTGATGGGGCCCTCCTTCTTCAGTACGTCCTCTGTGTTCGCGGTCTTGTAGTTGAATACCACATCGGCGCCGAGCGAGCGCACAAATTCCACCTTCTTCTCAGATCCGGTGGACGCGATGACCTTCAAACCTGAGGCTTTGGCGAGCTGTACGACGAAGCTAACGGGAAAAATGTCGCCTCAGCATTAGAATTTGTGCCCAATAAAGGACGAGTAGCAATACCTGCCGACTGGCCCTGCGTTATGCGTTAGACTGGAGATAGTCCATCTAATTGATAAACAGGTCCTCACCTGCTGCTGTCGTAACAAATACCACATCACCCTAACGGACGTCTGAGACCATAATAATTATTTGTGCACCAGCCAACTACGTACCGGTTGTGGATCAGCGAATTCTCTCCACCCAAAATACGCAGTTTGACCTAAGAAAGTGGATGGTGTTCATACAACATGACGAAGGCGCACATGTCCGAGAATACCTGGCATGCCGCAAGCCCCGACATACACTGACAGTGGAATGTCGGGATGCACCTCGAGGCGCATGAATTGCTTTGTCCGCATAGCAACCTTCGGATCGACCACGACATATTCCTGACATTCTATACGACCGTTAGCTATAGACAACTCAACAAATACAATACAACTGACTGACTGAGAGCGCCGTACACGTAGTCGCCTTTCTTGAACTCAGGCGACTCGGACCGCACGACCCGTCCGACGCTGTAGTTCTCGATCCTACGCGTGGAGAATGTTAGATTGCCTTGCAAAGTATATCCTGGTATGATATTACGTACGGTTCATTGAGTTGAAATGGAGCCTAAGAAAGAGAGAGACAGATAGAATTTCGCTAAATCTATGAGCGTCGGGCGGGCAACTCACCACAAAGCTAACGGAGGTATCTGACGGATCGCGCATCCGTTCCCGTAGATATGGGTCATTAGAGAAGACCAAGACCTTGACCAGGACACCGCCGTTCAACGGTACGTTGTCAAGATCGATCGTTTGACTGTCATCGTATATGATGTGTTTCCCCGGTTCAGGGAAATCTGAGGTGGCTATCAGCAGGTTAGGCATACACAGGAGGACAAGACATACGTTCTGGAATTGAGGCATAGACGACTCTTGCGTTTCGTACAGGCGCCATCGTTACCCGGAGCCGTACATACAATCCCTTACAGTATTATGCAGCGAATGGCGAGCGGAAGGAATCGTCCAAGGCCTTTTATATTGCCTTCGTACCTGAATAAGAGGGTTCGGTATGGCAGTGGAGCTCCACCCGCCTGCGCTCCATTACGCGACATAGGCAACCCAAAGGCGACTGCACGAAAGACGCGTAGGCCCGCAGCCCTCCTGAAACGTTTCAGTGCCGGGTAATGTGAACGGTATGTGGAAACAGATTTAGGAGGCTGAGACATTGGACCTATAACTATTGAGCGATAGGGGCTCTCGGAGTGGATTGGACAAAAAATACTCACGGAGTTGCATCATCGAGGTGTAGCCCACAGCATTTCCAGTACATTTGGCGAATAATCCAAGGCAACCTGAGACTTGGTACCGAAACTTACATGAATAGTACACAGTGTAACTGTGGCCGTGAGACACTATGAGACGGCATGCATGTCTGAATCGAGATGAAGGATAAATTACTGGCTAAACATTGCGGGAAACATATGATAGGAAATGGTATGTCCGTGAGGTCACAGAATATCAGTGGTGTTGGACCGTTCTTCCTAGTCTAAACGCATTATCTGCATTCTACTATTAACGGTGCATTAGGGCGTCATCCGTGAAACATGAGCTGAAGTAGTCACGTTTGTCTAGCAACGGCGCGTCATTGAGTCTTGCAGTTATGGAGAAGCAGCGATGGCCGCTTCAGGAGTGGCATTCAGCATGGATATCTCGAGCTGTAGTTCGTATATTCGAGCATGTAGTGTCGCAAGATCCAGGCGCATCGTCATATTCCGCCTCAGGAGTTCTTGAGGACTGAAAGTCTCAGCAGGGGAGTAGTCTGTGGTGCGACATGCGCCGGACGAGGCGATCTTCGGAGAGGGACTCGAGCTCGGTGACGAGAAGTAGGTGCTAGTCCCATCATTGTCCAGAGCGACATGTTTCGTTTTCTTCCTGTCATCTTCGCAGGCGAGAGACTGAGATGGTTTGCGTTTTAGGTCCGACTTGCTCCCAAAGGCACGGTTATGCAGAGATACTGCACAGTAGGATGCATCCGACCTCGATGTTGGTACATGCTCCCTGAGAGTGCACTGCACAAGTTCTTGAGTCATTTTCGGCAGTGAGAGTCGTCAGTCTCTATACGCAATACACGTTAGGAGAACCCAGACTATACAGATGTTGGAAGTATGGATGCGAGCCTCGCGTAGATGTCTGGGCCACATTTGCAGTGGGTAGGCCAAGAGCACGGCGTCTACATGTTTCGACGCCAGCGCCAGCGCCCGTTATTATTTGTACTTATTTACCGTCCACTTTCGGTATAGACCGCCACATCAAGCGCTCGCCTTGAGCGGCCTTCGACGCTTGGTCCATGCCTCAAGTACAGTACCTCCTTATCCGCTGCCTTGCAATTCAGGTGGTTACATAGGCCGTCGAAGTCAACAAACGAACACAAAAAGTCCGTACGATTTATCCAAGCCATGAAATTGCTCGGTGATAATGGAAAACCGCCGCAGTATTACAATAAGATTGGTCAACCGTCCCCGCTGCATCGCCAAAACCTTCCTGGTACCTAATCATGAACGTCCTGGTTTATTCCGGTCCAGAAGTGCTACAATCTTCTCTATCGCGCTCACTATCATCGCTGCGATCCGTTCTATACCCACATTATACGATCCAGGCTGTCACTCTCCAATCGCTCCTCTTGCGTCCATGGACCACCTCCTGCGCGCTGTTAGTGTTTCCAGCGTGCCGCGAGCAGCTCGTATTACCTTCTTCAGTTGCATCGGCAATTAAATCTTTTGTCGAAGGTGGTGGATCTTTCCTTGGGTTGCGAGCCGCCGCGAGGATTGGTGGGGCTCTTAGCAGTGTCGATCCCGCCGATTATTCGTTCCGTTTCCAAGACAGGGCTTCGGGAAGCAATATTTACCTAGACCTGCCACCTGGTGGTGAAGACCAATCCCGGAGAACGTCGATCAAGTCTCCGGATGGTGTAATTGTCGACGGAGTCTTAGAGACAACTACTTTTTCTTTCGGCGGACTTGATCAGACGAAGAACACCTACGCTATCCTTGGTCGGCGCGCAGATAGCGACGAGGTAGTTGCGGCAAGTTTTCGGGCGGACGCAGGGAATGTTGCTGCGTGGACCGTTCATGTCGAGGCTCCTGTCCATCCACAAATTGGACCTAACTCTGAAGAACAAAGAAAGGACCTCTTGCGTAATACCCTGCGTGCCCTAGGTCTCAAGTTACCTACGCCAGACGAAGAAGGCCCCAGCCATCCTTTACCTCAGCTTCTCACTGCCGCACCGACCCGCCCTGATGCCGTCGACAAAATACTCAACTCGCTCGGCGTACGTCCACCGACCATGTTCGAGGACTCCCATGACATCTTCATGTTTCATGCAGCACCGGAGGGTGAGGACAGAGTGGCTTCTAGTCGGATACAGACGACATCACCCGACGACGATACAAGGCATATCATAGCCTATAGAAACGGAGCTTTACCATCCAAGGAGCTCACTCCTTTATTCGATTTAGCTTCCTACTTTTCTACGCTAGTCACATCACGGTCGGACGCGGGCTTGGATCCGACGTCGGAGGGACATGGGTTCGGCGAAGTTTTACTGTACGGCGAAGTGGTCACGAGCACGCAGACACTCCTTGATAAGTAAGTGGGTTGTCCGTGCAGACGCGTCCGGTGTACTCATCTGGTTATCACATAGGAACCTGCGGCTGCTTCCTCACATACCGTCGCCCTTCTTGTCCTTGGCCACCCATCAAATAGCTGGTAGGGGAAGAGGAGGAAACTCTTGGGTATCTCCAGTCGGATGCCTGCAATTTTCTCTGCGCCTCCGGGTGCCGCTCTCCCACTTTCCGGCAGCGCGCCTCGTGTTCGTGCAGTATCTCTTCGCGCTTGCCGTGACAGAAGCTTGTAGAGATGAGGGTGTACTAGGGTCGTGGGGAGATCGAGTACGAATCAAGTGGCCGAATGACGTCTACGTTATGGGCGCAGGCGGCACGGACCGTGTTACGAAGGTCGCTGGTATCCTTGTCTACACCGCCTTCGATGGCGACGCAGTAGACATCATCATTGGTAAGGATGCTTCTCCGGAGGTCGGGGATATTTGCTGATAATGTACAGGGTGTGGTCTAAATGTGGCAAGTCCGCCACCAATCGCATCTCTCGCGAGCGTCATCCCGTCCTGGGAGGACCGGACACTCAGCATGGAAAGAACCATGGCTATACTCATGGCCAAGTTCGAGGTGATGTGGGACAAGTTTCTGGAGAACAAGGGCTCCTTCGAGCCCTTCATGGACCTGTATCTGGATAGGTGGCTGCACACGTACGCCGCCGTCTCTCGTATAAGCTTTGCACACACGACAGTTGACTGCTCTACACATCCAGGGACCAGCTTGTGACGCTGACCTCGACGTCGCCGCACCGCCGCGTGCGTATCGTCGGCATCACCAGCGATAGCG
>JANHOG010000933.1:0-10704 GCA_027627325.1 Phlebia brevispora
GCTGAGTTGGTTACAGCGTCCGACTGTTATCCCGATTAGGAAGTTCCTTCCCAGGATCACGTGCACATCGGAAGGTCGTGAGTTCGAGCCTCACTGGGGCAGTTATATACTTTTTGCCGTCTTTCTTGCCTTTTACTATACCTCAAGACCACCGAGAGACGTAACTAGAGACATTCTGCACAGCTTTGAGGGGTCCAGAGCCGCTCCTGCTGGGCGAAAATAAGGGTACGGGCCCAACAGACTCATAGAGGTACCATACGACCCGTCGTGAGTTGCGACTGTCAACGCGTCGCGTGAGTCGCGCGCCGATCGTGGAGTCGGACTCGCTACTTCTCAGGCTGGCAGTGCGGGCGCACGCTCGTGCGGGACACATCTCACATTGGAAACCATACCCAACTACCCACTTCAAGCTTAGCAGGCGTACAGCAGGTACGGTACTTTGTGTCTTTGTCCCAACGTGGCATGGCAACACTTAAGCTTGTACCCCCGGTGTACAGAGCTTACTATGCGGAGCAGCGTGAGTAACCACACACCTTCGTGGGTTTGCTAGTCACTGGTGTTTCTCATACGGTCTAAGCTTCAAGGTTATGCTTGGCAGCCGAGTCAACATCTGTCGGCACACACTGGACTCACAGTCTGTCAAAGAGCATTCCAGGACAGCACAGGGTTGCCCAAACACTCCGCAAGCCTCTGAGCTGCCGTGTCGTCCTGAGGATGTAGGGTGCATAGCCCACCAACTATTTTTACAGACTTTGTTAGTGTCCCGTAGACGGCGCTCCTCGGGACGCTGTACAGACGAGCTGCTGCAGTAGCCACAAGTCATCGGTCAGTTGTACCAAACCTGCATCTCGGAAGGTATATCAGCACATTCGGTGGTTTGATGAATCACCGTGGAGCTGCGGTGGGGACATCAGGTTTTGGTGTTATGCTTTGTCCGCAGCAGCTTGTCTCTGAGCCCTAGATACGCCCTAGGCTGTGTCGTTAATAAATTCATTGCTTCCAACTGTGATGCGGTGGAGAGCGGGACATTGCATCTCGAGATGCCCCTTTCCCCGCAGATCGACAATGTGAAACACACTGCCCGTGCCAATAAATGATTCGTATGATACAGCACAGTACTATAGATGGACAATAGCGGTACAAGGGGTATATGATGGATGCTCACAATTACACTGGTACACTTGCGGGAAAAAGAACATGATACAGGGTTTCTGGTCAACATCCTCAATAGCTGACGTTCCGCCAATGCGTCGATCGTCTTTGCATATGAGGAGTGGAAAACGACAGCGCCGCAGGATACTCGTCTTGCGACACTTGCGTCTCCGAGCTATACGCCGAATGGACGACCACGGAGGGCATGGATGGACTCAGACGGTGCTGGTCGCTCTGCGGACTCAGGTTATGGAGGAGGTACTGCTCTTCTGACGGCAGAGAACTGTGACCAGGGCTGGCGTCAAGCTCAGCAGCGCTCAAGTTAGGATGTTGCGTGCCGAACAGCCCGTGTTGGTTCTTGAGCCTCCGACGCAGCGCTGGATACTTGTACAGCCCTACGAACAGAGTCCACAATGGAGCGAGGGACAGCAGAAAGGCTGTGATCTGATAGTGATGACATCAGCTCCTTGATGCCGATTGGTCTTGGGTTGCAGAAGACGCACCTGACCAAAGCCCTTGAAATCGTTTTCGCCTGCGAACACCGCATTCTCCGACCGTTGATGCTCGATTGCTAGCGAAGAGGTATATTTAAGTCACAGTACATGAACAGGAGAAAGGCAGAACGTACTGTATATGAATGCAACCCACAAGACAAAGACGACGACATAATACATAATCAATACCAGCCGAGTTGCATCCGCCCCTACCGACAACAAGCAATGCACAAATACGTTGTATAGCGCAGTCAGGGCAGGAGTGTTGGGGGTGCTGGCAGATTGTTCTGAGGAAACAGGAACGGCAGAGAGAGTGGAGCTTGAGACTGCCAGGATGATGATCAAACCGAAAGTAATAAGCAGATTGAAGAGAATCCAGGAGGCCCAGACAAAGTATTGGGCAGGATGCATCCCGGGCGTACGAACTGTAGGATCATACGTGTTGATCTGTGAGACGTTGAATGACATCAGATACATGACTATCTTGGTGTCACCGCTGCACTCTTGTTGAGAATAGTTCGGAGAAACGAACAAGTAAATGCCCCAAGTCCATTGTAATGCAACCTGTAGCAAGTTAGATACGAAACCCGGACGTAATCAGACACGCACCTGAATCAGAATGGCCAGCGACAGAACAATGCGCGCACGCTTCTGTGCAGCCTTCAGCTCGCGCTTTTTTATGTTCACATAGAAAGGACTGGTGACGACAGTGTGGTTCGCATCGTGCCCCTCATCGCCAGGTGGATGCAGCATATGCTGTTCAAGTTCATGTCGGTAATACTCCGCAGGGCTGAGTCTCCAGATCGGAAGCATGGGTGCGACGGCGAGCGAGCTTATCGAAGACAACGTGGCAAAGCTAACGAATGAGATCGGTAGGCGGTATCAAGCTGCGAGAACAAAATCAGTACTTACTTCAAGATGAGTGTGCCATGATACAGCGTGAGTTGACTCTGCTGACGCGCGGCTTTCAGAACTATAGCTGCGACGATCAAAGCTGTCGTCAAGAGCGTGCCCGCCCACGTAGTGGGAACCGAATCCGTAGGTGAGAAAATCACCAGCAAGGCTTTGACAGAGACGCTTTAGTTCTCGCAGCATAACGAAGAGATGTCGCACGTACTGTTAACACAACTCTGAATGTAGAACGCAAGTCGCACGCCGATGCCCATGATGTCAGGATTGGGGCATATCCCCAGGCAGACGTCTGTAGAGTAGTCACCACCACCGCAGACGAACGCTTGAACCGTCCCGTTGTTCAGGCCTGTGGTATCTAACATGTCAGTCTCTAAGCATGGATGAATACGAGGGGAAGAGGGTTTGAGGAAGGATAGAAGGTGGTGTTTTGTACCCTATCGCCGGGCAGGAAGCCAGGGTCATTCTGGCAAGACGTCAACGTTTGACTCAAGCACCAGCCAAGCAATGTATTAAACCGAAATGGACTCCAGCATTCACAGCGGGCGGTAAGATACAGTCCGGATGTGATCCCCGGTCATACCGCTTGCCCAACCAGGCTGTCGACAAGGTACCAACACTGCAACAGGTCAACATGGCAGGCTGGGAGTCCTGCATATGAAACGCCTGCGGGTTGAAGATATGAGGATACGTATCATTGATGCGCCACAAGACAATTGGATCGGAGACAATCATTGTCTCCGAACTGTCGGGTTACTCGAAACCCATCTCTTCAGCACACATCTTGAGGTCCTCCTTCCAGCACTATACAAGCCTTACTAGAGGGCATGTCTGATTGAAAGAACCAGAATCAGTGTAATTTTCAAGTCGTGATGGTCACCAAGGCGGCATCTCAAGTTCGCGCGGAGCAGCATCGGACGCGCAATGCATCAGACTGACTTGCCAAAGTAGTCTCCCTCTCGGCGCAGCCTCATAGTGCCATCGTCTTATCTCCAACAGGCTGTACATTTGACAGATTAAAACTGCGTTCCTGGAGCGAAGTTAACCCCCCAAGTGCAGCCACAGAACACCCCGGAGACGACTTTTCCGGAGGACGAGAAACAACAATATACCTAATACGCGAACATACCGGGTAGTATACTGTGTATGCATCATTCCTGTGTATTGTACTAGTACTGACGGCAGTCTTGTAGCGGTACAGTGGTCGTGTGACTGAAAAGCAGTACGTGCGGTTACTGGCGTTAGTGGATGCCAAGGCAGATATGCAGGGTTCAATCACTTTGCTAGGCTCAGGTATGTACCTGTACCGTAAGTGAACTCCATTTCCTTTATAGCACTGTACCGTCGCGCCTTCGATCCACAGCCCTGATTGTTAACTTCCGTCTGTAGACAGGTGCCGAATATGCTAGTCCTGCCACACCGCCGCGTGGGATAATCATGCCACTACTACCTGATCCCGCCTTGACCGCAGCTCTTCATTATAAGAGTCTTTTGCGCGAGTATTTTCGCAGAAACCACCCCTTGTCTTCATGTCGAACACCACATTTCCTCCCAATGCTTCTCAGCAGGCGCTGACGCCTGGCTCTGATGGTCTACGTGCACGAGTACCTTGGAATGGGGATGCTAGGCGTCCCAGCGTCCACGGCGCGTTGAACGGTGGCCCTCCTCCCCCATTGACTGCATTACAGAAACAGAGAATCCGTATCCGACAGTTTCAGGAGCAGTGGAAACAAATAAAGGAGGACCTCCCTCCGCAGCTCAGCCGCCGTCATAGTATGCCATCATTTCTTACGTACGTCGCAGTTTACTGAACCACAAAATGTGCTCTAGTTGGCATGATCTCAATAGGTAACTTTCCGTTGTTTGATAGCTCGTACGTTGTTCATCTTGATTCTTGGCAGGCGGCGTGATCGGCACAGGCCTATTTGTGGGATCAGCGGTAAGTACGGCCCTCGCCTTTGGTTCAACATTGTGCATTGACTGACTTGCATAGGATGCACTGTACCATGGAGGTCCTGTCGGTGCACTTTTGGGGTACTCTGTAGTCGGTACTGTTGTGTATTGCCTCTGTGTCTCGATAGGCGAGATGATTGCCTTTCTGTAAGTGGATGCTCTCCCGTACATATGCTCGTACGACGACGCCCTCATTCGGCCCTCCCATAGACCCAATGTTGGCGGTGTAGTGGGTCTGGCCGATCTGTACGTAGACAGAGCGCTCGGGTTCTCTCTTGGTTGGGCAGCATGGGTAAGACATGGGTACAATCGTATCGCTTTCACCACTGAACTATACTACCTTACAGTACAACTGGAGTGTTACACTTCGTAAGTCAGTTCCCTGTTTCGATGAAGCTACTATCTCACAACCTCTATAGCTGCCGAGATCAGCGCTGCTGCGAGCCTCTTACGACACTGGCATTGGAGTAGCAATATCCCGTACGTGCCCTTTTCCACCCGAATTTGAATCGAGCTCAAGTGAAGCAGTGTACCTGCTATTTCAGCTGTCTTTGTAGGTGTAGCAGAATCTACAGGATTCCAGTTACCTTGACTTACACAGACAACCCAGCTCGCGGTAGCGACCCTAATCAACTGCTTCTCTTCTGGAGTGTACGGCGAATTTGAATTTTGGCTGTCTACTTTCAAAGTTTTCGTTATAATATGCATAAGTACGCCCATCTATCTCGAACCCGCCGTTTCGCCGGCTCACAAGATATGCAAAGTTCTGTGCAGCTTCTTGGTCGATCTAGGGGTAGGCAAGTCTGGGTGAGTATACTTGCGTAGTTGCAAGCAACCTACAGTGCTGATTACTATCGACCCGCATGGATAGTTTCGTTGGGTTTTACAATTGGAAGCACCCCGGTCCCTTCGCGCAATACCTTAATATTCAGGGCCCTTTGGGCCGCGTTCTGGGTTTTTGGGCTGTCCTGATGCAGGCGTCGTTTTCATTCTTCGGTTCTGAAGTTCCAGGGATAGTATGTAACCTCCTTTTTCTACGATTCAATGCTATATTTAACTCGTCGTTACTCCGTGCAGGCCGCGGGGGAAGTGATTGATGCCACAAGAGTGAGTCCTCGATCGAATCATGGCCGGACTAGTCTCACTCGTATCTGTCGACATAGAATGTGCCACGGGCGCTGCGAAGAGTCTGGCTACGAATGTAAGCGTACCTTCTTCGATGCACGAATATCTAAAAATATCTTAGTACTATGCCTATACAGTACTCTATTCTACATACTCGGAGTTTTCTGTGCTGGCCTCATAATCAGTCGTGAAACTCTCGTACAGTATGAACTTGGCCCAGATGCAACTAAAAACTCTGCGTTTGTGCTTGCGTTCGAGAAAGCCGGATGGAGATGGGTACGTCAGACATCACTGGCACTTTTTTTCAACTTGACGTCCTCTCTGGAGTAGCTCGGGAGCTGCATCAATGTTGCGATCCTCCTATCCGCCTGGTCAGCTGCAGCCTCTGACATCTACATCGCAAGTCGCTTTTTGTTCTTCTTGGCGCGGCGCTTTCACGCGCCCAGGATCTTCGCCACCCTCATTCGCTATCCCTACGATCCAAACAGACCAGGTCTGCGAGAGCAAGAGGAAGAAGACATTCTCGACCAAGAGGACGATGAGCTGCCGCCTCCTGTTCCCGCCGTCTACGGAAGGCGCCGTGAAGACTCAAGCAGCTCCAATAACTCGGCGGAATGTATCCAAGAGGACAATGTCCGCTCGCCGCCTCTTACGGCGAATGAAGAATACGAAATGGTACCCATACCATCTTCTTCATCAAGCAGTGTAGGAAGTTCAGACCCTGAGAGCACGACACCTCCCCGGCGCAGGGAGTGGTTTGTACTTCCGCTTTACGCAGTCATCGCCTCCGCAGCTGTGGGGGGACTAAGCTTCATTGACTCCGGTCACCTCGCGGTTGTGAGTACGATCTCTCCTCAGTTCCTTCCGCCATATTGACACCCAAACAAGGTATTCAATTGGCTGGTCGCAGTCGCAAGCATAGCGTCGCTGCAATCCTGGTCCGGCATGTTGTTTACCTATATCAGGTAACACCCTCTTCGCGGTATTTTGGCGACGCACGAGATAACGACGAGTTCTAGGTGGTACCAAGGTACTGTATACGCAGAAAAGAAGGCGCGAGTGGGAGGCGACGACGATTCGGCGGCGGTCTTAGAAAATATTCGGATCATCAAGCAGAACCGCCACAGAGGGCAGCCTTATGTACGTGAGCAGCACTTTGTGCTTGCGACGCATACTGACAGATTCATCGAAGCTTGCAATTTACGCATTTTCGCTCTGCATGATTATATTATTGACAAACGGATGGTGAGTGCTGTGCAGAGACGACTCAGACTCTTCTAATATCGCCTTAGGGCCGTATTCGTGAGCAATTCTTGGACAATCGGTACGTTTGCGCGAATGACGATCACTAGGCGCATTATATTGACGTCTATTGGTGGGCAGCGGAGATACCACGGACACCCCGCAAAAGTTTCTTCGGCGCGAACGGGAGAGTGCCAACCCCAGTCTTACAATTCCTCTCTTCATATGTTCCAATCGTAAGTCCCGCTACCATTGCCACATCGTTTATTCATGAGACATCTTCAGCCGTTCTTTGTGCTACTTACGTTTGGATACAAGCTCATCCATCAAACGAAGATGGTGCCAGTCGAAGAAATGCCTTTCTCGGACCGCGGAGATGTCCCTCCACCCGAAGAGGAACCTGCGTTCCATAACCCTCTGTCCAGGCTCTGGGGTTCACTATTCGTGATTTGAGTATAGATTAGGTTCACGAGGAACGCTTGTTGTGTACGTGGAACGTTCATCTACAAGTACAGTAATTGAGTTGCTAAGAGAACCATATGTCCATGTACTACAGATAATTAGTATACTAATACAGAGGGTCACATGAATAATACATGACATGATGGAGACCAGCTCATGGAATCGCTCGCTCAAGTGGCCGCATCGAATCGGCACAACAGTCTCTCAGGAAGACAGCTTCGAGAACTCTTCCGTTCCCTGATCTCGAGACCCCTTCCCCTAACGCCAATCAGACTGAGCCGTGCGTCCCGTCCACGAGCCACAACAACATCGCGAATTGCTCGAACAAGCGGTCCCAGCCGTCTGTAGTCTATCTCTTGCCGTATCAAACGGTTTTGAGCTCCTGCGGACTCGAGCGTCTCCTCCCGCGTGCGGTGAAATTTGCCGTGGACGAGTGCACGGCGAGAACCAGCTGGGGCGTCTGCGAGAGGTAGAGCTGGTGGAACACGTTGGCCCACACGATGCACGACCTCCTCGATGTCTTTAGCTCGAGCAAGTCCCGCTGCGATATAATCCGTCCCCCTTGTTCGATCCGCAAAGAAGGGTACATGGCACGTAGGTGCTGCAATGAGGAAGACCTCCGTTCGCTCGTCAAGTCAGCAGAAAGGAGCGAGTCTGTCAAGGCGTCGCCCTCCAGGGGACGAAATGCATCGACTTCGAAGCGTACCACAGTCTTGAGTCCGTCAAAGGCCTACACACATCAATCAGCTACGCGAACCAGCTCGTCGTTCAATCAGTCACGTACATATGTGATGATCCTATGGTGACTGAGTCCATATTCGCATCCAGGAAGCGGCTGAGTCCTGGCGACCTCAAACGAATGCGCGTAGCAGTTGTTCTTCCCGCAGTAGGACTCAGTCTTCCTCTCCCATCGCGTGAAGAGTAACGTCCTCGTTCCTGCAAGTTGCACGTCGATGCGAAACTCGGCGGGCTCCCAGCGCCCGCTTAGGAACGTAAGCAGCCGTCGCAGATTTCCGCGGTCCGTGATAAGATCCACTTGATGCCAATTCAAGGGCGCATACCCACTGATGGCAGCAGTGGCATCAACTGCCGCGAGCACCGGCACCAGCGCGCGAGTTCTCATGCGGTGCCCGTTCTCGTCCATGATCGACCCTCCTCTGTGAAGCGGAACAGAGTACGGGGGCGCATCGTCTCGATAAATCCGGGGCGAGCCTGGTGTAAAAGGGGGTACTCAGCTCGATTCTAATATGCAGGGGGCTCAAGAGTACCGACCTGGCACAATTATCGTAGGCATCCGCAGATCGACCCAGTTGTACGACCCGACGTATTCCACGCTATCTGGCTGCAAATAAATATTTCCTGGCGAGGCAGGTATCGCCGACGGGTCTGAAAATAGCGCGATAGGTGGACCGTCGACAAGATCTTCGTCGATAACTTTGGGCGTTGCGAATCGCCTCTTGCCGCGGCGATGGTGTGTGTGCTGCCCAAGTCGCTCGACTAATAGTGAATCGATAAAAGAAGAGGGTAATGCCTCTTTGCTCTCGTGATGACATGTGGCGTATGCCCTTCGGTAGAACACAGACGTTGATCTCTGTCTGATTCTATACGCAGAGGGCAGTCGCGGCGCGAAATGAGGCATTCCTGGGCGAAGAGGAGTCATTTATCACACAAAATGGTCTTCAACAAACCTCAACCCAGAGAAATGGACATGGAAGATGGGATACAACCTGCATGAAGGGACGAGTATCGCCAACGATAATCATCTCGTGGACGGTGGACCTGAAGGCACGTAGAGTTCAGCGCCTACGGCCGCCAGCCAAACATGTCACTGCACGTGCGATATCAGCACGTGGTATTTTCTTGGGGAAAAATATGAGGAATGCACTCGTGCAGCAGAGCCTGTTAAATGTGCAGACCCGATTTATACGGAAGTGCAGTCTATATATTAGACTAACGGCAACGGCTATCACATTTTAGGCCAAAGGTTCTACAAAGACCTGCGCAAGAACCACGCACATCGACTCGAGATGGCTCGTACGGCGCAGGACTCGACACGGCTGATGGGCTCGTACGACGTACACGAACCTGGCATAACTAGCCTGCAGTGGGGGATCGTCGCAATGTCTAGCCCATCCTTCAGATCTCTTTACGGACCCGAAGGAACCGAAGTGCTACATCACTGGCCAACAGTAAGTGTTCGGATGACAATGATCACTGTCGCACGTACTACACGCAGTTATCAAATGCTCTACCCTTCGGTTGGATTGGCTGACCAAAAAAAGATAACTGATCAGCGCGACTAGGGAAGAGGAACGTATGCTTACGTTTGGAATGGATTTATACACTGGGAATGCGTTACCCCAACTTGTCCACGGAAATATGCAGGTACTGCGCCTCCACTGTATTCGTCGACGAAACAGCGGCGACGAACGCTGAATCAAGGGAGCGATCTATAAACTGCGCTTTCCGTAACAATCGATCTGCTTCTGAGCAGATTACGGACGGGGGAGCAGATAAATTTCTGCTGCGCAAGGGAATGTCCGTCCGTTTGTGTAGGCGAGGCAATCAAACTTCTACCGTATGCGCGAAGAGTGAAGCGGGCTCTCACAGAGATAGAGACAGGACCCCACTGGCGATATTGGTGCACCACAAGGATAGCCAGCATGGCAGCGGGTGCGCCTTGACGCTCCTTCCGTCCGTCGACAGTCGCTTCGGAGAAATACCGGACTTCTGTCCCTGCTAGCAGTTTTGCCAGTCTCACCATGGTGGAGAGCGACGGATGCGCTTGAATCTAGAGCGCGACTCTCGCGTGTATTTCAGGAGACGGACCAAACGGAGCACACGGAGCACAGATGTAGACCAGCGCGAACTTGGGAAGCGACGCGGTATCGTCTGGGAATTCCTAGTGCGCCGGTAGCATAGCAGGGAAGAGGAAATAGCATGACATATGTCCAGAATACACACCGCTTTCCAGAGCCCTCCTGTTCTCAGTCCTCGCAGCGTCAACGCCGTGCCTGCCACTGGCAAAACCGTGTCCCGGCCGTACCAGCTCCCACGACGATACGTGCGAACGASCCGCCATTCATTCTCCCATTCAGTCACCTACCCGTACGTCGACTCTCTGTTCACAAGTGCGACTTCAGTCCTCCGTGCCCATGACCATGCCACCCTCCCCCTTATGTCCATCCCCCAACGCCCTCCCATTCACTCCCCGAACTCTTAACCCAAACTCAAAGTCCTGCCCCTTCGTCGGGGCAGATCCTTGTGCCCTCGCGCACACATGACACAGGCAGAAGTGCGGCACTCACAACAAGGGTCCTGTCCACAGGGAAGAGGCGTGTGCCGACGGGCCAGCGATGGAGACCAG
>JANHOG010000934.1:0-10688 GCA_027627325.1 Phlebia brevispora
GTCGCGCTTTCCCGGCAGTACGTCGAGCGTGCCTTCGAGCTGCGCCAGGGTATCTGGAACAAGCAGTCGAAGGGCTGCTGGGAAGTGCGCGGCAAGACACTCGGAATCGTTGGCTACGGTCACATCGGTTCCCAGCTGTCCGTCCTCGCGGAAGCCTTTGGCATGCGCGTCATCTTCCACGACATCCTCAACATCATGCCTCTCGGTCAAGCGCGGCAAGTAGAGAGTCTAGAGGCATTGCTTAGCGAGGCCGACTTCGTGACCTTGCATGTTCCAGAGTCTCCAGAGACTCTGAACATGATCTCTGTCGATGAACTCGCGTGTATGAAGCGCGGCGCGTACTTGATCAATAACGCGCGTGGCAAGGTAGTCGACATCCCCGCCCTCATCGATGCTCTGCAGTCAAAGCGTCTCGCAGGAGCTGCCCTCGATGTCTACCCTGCAGAACCTGGCTCCAACGGCGCACCCTTCGATGACTCGGTGAACAAGTGGTCGACCACCCTCCGTCAGCTCCCCAACGTCATTCTCACTCCCCACATCGGCGGGTCCACCGAGGAGGCGCAGCGCATGATCGGAGAGGAGGTCTCTACGTCCCTCACACGCTACCTCAACTACGGTTCGTCTCTCGGCGCGGTCAACTTCCCCGAGGTCGACCTCCGTGCCATTACGGCGGAAGAGGGTGAACACGTACGTGTATGTCACGTACACAACAACGTTCCTGGCGTCCTTCGCCAGGTCAACGAACTGCTCTCGCCTTACAACGTCGAGAAGCAGTACTCAGACTCGAAAGGCGACATCGCATACCTTATGGCGGATATTGCGAACGTCAGCCCGCAGGACGTCAACAAGCTCCAGAGTCTCATCAGCCATACCAGTGCAAACATCCTGACCAGGCTGCTGGTTTAATTTATGGGTCTTACATCTGTACAAAAAGCCGAAATGGACGGTTACACTCCCACGTTGACATAGCATTCTTCTAGTGCTTGCACATCATTACGGTGGCATCCACTCAACTGGCACCCATCATTCCCATTCAACTGGCCATTCATAACTTGTTTTACTGTAGCGTTCAACACCTGTACGGTCTGGATTAGTGTGTAGAAGTAGATAACTGGATAACGGATGTGGAATATACGTCGCTCGGCGAAGCCTTGCAACTGGTTCAGCTTTACATTTATGTCGGTTAAGCATACAGGTACAGAAAGGTATGGTGGCTACAATGTGGAATCCAGAAACATACAGCACACAGAAAAACACGGGACAACATAGACTGGAACATCAGGTTTCTTCTTCCGGATCGCCAACGCCGCTTGCAAGGATTGCAAACGTAGTTTCAGATTCAGGGAGGCATGGTGAGTCGTAAATCTTTGCTACACGGGTATTCGCACGAGACTTCTTGAGTTGAATTCTGTGGAACCGGCTTAGTGTCGCATACGCTGTATATAGATGATATCTTACCGAGTTGTTGAGGCATGAGCCAGTATGTTACCACCAATTGGTTTCTTCTCATTCCCTGCGTATGGTCCTGCAGCAGCGTCCGGACTAGACATGACTTGATTCGTGATCACGACAGCTACGCCGAACTAAGACAAGACCATCAGTACGCTTTCTTCAACAACGAGGCGGATGACATATCACCTCATCGGCAAGGCGTTGAAGAGTTCGCAAGAATTTCCCAAGGTGTGCCTGACGGGCAGATAGCTCACCACGTCCGTTGTAATCAGTACGATACAAGTTCGTTGCGGAGTCCACGATGAGAAGGCAGAAGCTGTGCGTGAAAGTGGTAAATATACATGGCGCATATAAGCAGTACCGACTAAGATACGCACCGAGACTCAGTCATGAGCGCACTGGCCATCACAAGAAGTTGGTTCTGATGGTCTGCGTTGTACGCTCTCGCATATGCGACGTTATCCAAAACTTCTTCTCCGTTCATACCCAGTCTCTCAGCGACGGCGAGTAGCCTGACCGGGCGGAACGTGCCCTCTGTGTCAATATACAGGCACTTGCCTTCTCCTCCACCCATGTCGACTGGTAACTGGCAAGTCACTGCCAGAGTATGACATATTTGCGACTTGCCCGTCCTGAATTCACCAAAGAACTCAGTGATACCGCCAGTCTCGATTCCACCACCAAGAAGAGCATCCAAGTTTTTCGAACCAGTCGTGATGTGTATGAGCTCATTCCTCCGTTCGTGAACAGCGGTAGCACTCTGGAATCCTAACGGTACGAGCTTGGTAGCTGTTCGCAATTCATATCAATTCTGTATCTCGTGAGACACGCAGGCGACGCACCTTCATTTATAATCTTTTCTGCCTTTTGTTCCGATATCCCTTTGATCAGCATAAGAGTCTTCTTAGGCGTATATGCTACTGATTCGACAGTATTGAGTCCGGCTTCAGAGAGCTTTTTGACATCCTGGGGCGTGATGCCGGCTTCCTGAAGTTTCTCGACTAGCATAGGGCCAGCGAACCCCACCGCCTCCTCTTCCTCTGGGTTCTGCGATCCGGACGATGACATGTTAGTGAATGTGAGGTCTGAAGATGCTCAGTCCAACGGGAGACGCGGATGAAAGTTGCAAAACGACTGTGAGTCCGACACGCGTCTCCTTGACGCGTTGCAATAAATCACTCACGTGAACGCGCATTGGCACCGGCACGTGGGCCGAGCTGGCCAAAACTGTCGGCCACATCCTGAAAAGCGCATATGCACTAGGCGTGAATTCACTCGAATGTTGGGAGATATAAGACAATATGGCAGAAAAGTGTATATATGATGGACGGGAATGACATGTACAGCATTCAGTGGCTTTCAACAGGCTGCCTGCCCAACTTGCGCTCAAACCACTCAATAGCAGGGACATCCAGTACGACCCTCGGCCATTTCATGATGTCGTAGACAGTGAGCTCTTCCGCAACCGATGTTTCCACCCGCTGTATGTTGCCACTTGATCGCTGCAGGCCTTCCGGAATGTCTTCGAGACCAGTAACGAAGAGTGTCTTGTCCCAACCAAGCTCTTTCAGCCGTGCTGCGAACTCTTTTGTCTTGAACCCGGGCCAGTCCAAACTCTCAACCACTCCCAGTCCACGCTCCTTTAGCCTCGCGCTCAAGGCGACGCGCATTCCCATCTGTATGACCTTCCGGGGGAGCTTCGTGCTGAAGTCCCGGGGCTTCGGACCAAACGCCACACCTCCTCCTCGCAGCATCGGACTCTGGCCATCACCAAGACGAGCCATACCGGTGCCCTTTTGCGGTCGTATCTTCCTTCCTGAACCTCGTACATCCCCACGCGTCTTCGTCGATGCCGATCCTTGTCGAAGAGAGTCGAGGTGATGGACGACGCATAAGTGGAGTATATCTCTTCGGATGGGATGTGCGAAGATAAACGGGTCGAGTTCTACGACCTTATCCAACAAAGGTTGTGGATCATCTTCTTTCGGTGGTACAAGGGACGACAAGCCGAGGTAAAGCGGCTGGGCAATTGGGGAGGCTGGGTCGCCATACAGATCAATCAACCAGCTATCAATACCAACAGCCATGTAAACATACCGTACAGGCCAGAAACCACGTCTTTAACAGCGCTGCCGCCCTGTTCCACCAGTGCCGGATTAGAGAGCGGTGCGGAGGACGCAGACCCCGCAGTTGCGGTAGACAGTGCTCTGCCTGAGCACCTGGACGCCTACGATCTCATTAATTAAAATAACGGTACTGAGAGCAAGTCACTCCTACCTCTCTTAAGGTGTGTCTGAACGCGGACAGCATGGCTCACAGTGACGGTCGGGAACGAACGCTTCAACCAACACGGTGGACGTACCAGCCACCCGATTTGGCAACTTTCTCCCGCGCCCTCCCAGCTCGAGCGTCTATTTGTACAGTGTTGTGCCTCGAGATATTGTCGACGCCGTCCGCGTAAATCCAAGAAGACCACCACAGGGGGTGAGTATGTCGCCCGACTTCGCGTTCAGAGCTCGCATCATGCTGTCTTGCTGGGTCTATGTTACTCTTGTACCAAAAATCGCCTCGGAACGAGATGGATGCTGCCCGCCAGATCTGGATGACACTCAGGCGACATATACCAAGCTCGCCATTTCTTCTGCTCCTTCTGCGCACTTTGCAACCCTATCGATCCCTCGCTGAATTCCTTTGTCTTTAGCCCCCACACCGCCGTAGCAAGCCGGCCATCTCCCCTTATTTGACAAAATGGCTTCGTCAGTAAAGGCCGTTCAGACGTTCGGTAAAAAGAAGGTCTGTCGTAGGACGTCCGAACACAAACTCTACAAGTTGTCTGACACTATTTTTCTTCATGCAGACTGCGACTGCGGTTGCACACGCCAAGGAAGGTCGTGGCCTTGTTCACATCAACGGCTCCCCCATCAACCTCCTGCAGCCTGAGATTCTCCGCTTCAAGGTCTACGAGCCCATTCTCGTCGCCGGCGAAGATGCTTTCGCGGCCATTGACATCCGTGTCCGCGTAAAGGGTGGTGGACACACCTCGCAGGTCTACGCCATCCGCCAAGCTATCGCGAAGGCTGTCGTCGCGTACTACGCGAAGTACGTTGATGCGTACAGTGCCTTGGAGCTCAAGAAGAAGCTTGTTGCGTACGATAGATCACTCCTGATCGCCGACCCCAGGAGAGCGGAGCCGAAGAAGTTTGGTGGACAGGGTGCCCGTGCCCGCAGGCAGAAGAGGTGCGTCTGTTCTATTCTAGTGACCATAAGGCAAATGCTGAAAATGTACCCAGTTACCGGTGAACGTTGTTCCATTGTTGCTCGGTTTCTTTTGCTCTGTTGCATTTCCATGTTTTATTACATTCTCGCTTTCTCACATATGTCATGGCTACATGCAAATTTATGCGGGTAACACGAGCAACGTCACCGGTATGAAGCAAATTCATTGGTATATTTCCTCCGATACTCAAAGTATGCTATCGAAAGAACCTTGAGAAGAATGAATGTGTTATCTTAGACAACTTCGGCCTATGTCCGTTTTCTGCCGGAAATTGATCAGCTTTGCGCTTGACCCCCAAAGACGGACTACGAGACTCCTGCTGTTGTTCATGTTCCGACTGTGTCGTATTCGAATGCTTGTCTAGAAGCCTGCTGATCTGCGTAGCTACGTCTTCTGGTACACCCCAAACTCGTCGTTGTCCTGTAGGCGAAGTGATTACAATGACAACTTCGTCTTCCTCCGTAGATTTGGGCTGCAACTTCTCTCCATCTAGAGCAGACGGCGAACGTGAAGTGGCTCGTTGTGGAGGGAGTTCGCGGGGGTTTATGTTCTCTTCCCACGATGCCGACAGATGTTGTGACCGGGCTTGTGGCTGAGTATCAGAGTCTGAATCGTCGGCTTTGGGTGCTTGAGTAGTCGCGATGAATGGTGTAGGGGGACGTTTCCTGCGCCGCTTGAGCGATCTCCCATTCGCCCAGAGACCGTTATCCTCAGTATCTGGGTGGAAAGCAACATCGAAGACCCGCTTCGATGTGTACGGTACAGGACTGGGTGGTCCCTGGGCATGGTCGGTACCGGCAACGCCGAGTTCGCCAAGTAGCCTCGCCGGACTAGAGATAGGGCTGCGACGAACGGGAGACGAGCTATTCTGTCTCGATGACGAACGAGTACCTTCAATATTAAGATAGGCCGTACCCGAGGGAGGGCGTACAGGCCTTGGTGCGCGGATTTCACGGATGATCACGGGGAAAGTATCATGGTCTTCGGGAGACAGACTCGACGTTTCCGTGTCACTACTGGAAAGGTGCTCCGTGCGGTCATCGCTCTGAGTATCTGTCCCCTCGAGCGGTACTTGGCTAGAATGTCCGGTAGGACTAGTTGGCCGTTGAATGATTGCATCCTGCTCAGATGGATCACTTCGCCGACTTTGTGCCACCTCGAAGCGAGAGTCGTCCGGTACGGGCTCCTCGTCTATAGCGTCCAGCTCAGACAAATCGAAACGATCCTGAAAGATATAATCAGTCATTTGCTGAACTAGACAGATGAGATAGACTCACGACCTCTGCATCTGACGACGTAGGATTGGCGACGGCGTTAGCGAGCCGTCTTTCATGCTCTTTGGCACCGTCATAGTCGAACATGTATTTTAATCGGCGCATTTCAAGCTGCAGATCAGCTTCTTGGCAACGTTTTATCCCAGCTGCTGTGTGGTCATCCAGTGTGCGGACCTTAGAGAAGTCGATTATTGTAACCTCTTCACTGTCACCTGCACGTATTCAGAAGGCGCCTCGAATGTATAGCATGAGCCTCATACCAATTAGAATGTGCCTAAAAGCTACATTTCCGTGGAGGATACGACGTTCGTGGATACGTTCATATGCTGCAATGATCTTATCTTGGATATGCTTTGGGGTGACTTTAGTGGCATGTCTCCATCCAACCGAATGTGGTGTCGACATGGCACAAGAGATGCCGCCCTCACCGGCTTTGGATGTGCCGTGAATGTGAGAAACAATGGTTCCCTGGAGGGGTCGTAATAGCTTGGCATGGTTATAGACGTATAACTATAAGATCATCAGTATAATCTCAGAGGCATTAGATGTAGCGCACCTCTATATCAGCAGCACAGGATTTAGTCCAACTGGATAGTTATGATCATATGAGGTTCAGACGTGAGTGTAGATGAATGAGACTGACCATTTGGCCACGAAAGCACTCGTACAAAACTCGGACCCTCCGTGTTTCAAGAATAATCTGCAACTAGATCCTTCTCAGACGCATTAGAATCGACATGAAATGCGTCCACTAGGGTGTAGTTGCGTACCACCCAGAAAAATATCCTCTTCTTGCGATATGTCATGTGTACGTGGCGTGAGTGAAGGTGCGTTTACATCTCTATCCTGCTTGCGAGGGCCGAGGGAATGTGAAGCTTTTCCTTCGTAGTCGAGTGGCACAGAAGCGGAGTTGGACGGACACATTCCTGGGGATGATAGAGTACTGGTTGAGTGTCTGATGTTGTGCTTCTTGGGCATCCAAAAGACACTGCACAATGTGATCGTACTGTCGCTCGGGTGGCCGTGTTCCTTGTATTTATGAAGACAATACGGGGATGCCGTCGCCAATACGTCCTAGGACAAGGGTGGGTGTATTTTGCCGGATCTGGAATACAATAGCGCGCAGGGTATCGGTCTACTCGAGGAGATCGGTGTAGCAAGGGTGCCAGATCCCAGTTGGAGGCGAGTCCTGCCGCTGCAGCGAGGGCCAGAGGAGGACATCGTCGTAGTTGACGTTGTCGTCAGGGTTGTGTCGATTATTCTTTGATTTTCGTCTGCATTTACTTAGCGCCAAGCCACGTGAAGTGGCGCTCTTGGAACGCGGTCAGCTTCACTCCAATGAAAGATCCTTCGTACTCATAGCACACGCCCTCGAGACATGCACTGACCGACTCAATTACCGCCTTCCAGTCATTTTCCCTTAACGACTCTACGTGTCAGCTTAATATATAATGGATAATTCGCAGCAATCTCCAGGCTCTAACATATTTTCGGATTCCTTTGGACGCCCTCTTCGGATATTTGTGGAGGCATCCAGCGTGGTGGAAAGACCCAAACTGATTCGTTTGTTACGCGTAAGTTGCCGCATACACTCGTGTAGTATGCATTGCTCATTGAGTTATCAGACCCATGGCGCGCAAATCGAGCAGTGGGTGAAGAATTCGGACATTATTCTGGTGGATGAGACCGTCCCGGATAGCCTCATCTTCGCAGCTCAGTGGCCACAAAAGCATGCCCTCAGCTACAGATGGGCCCACCAGGCTGTGAGGGATGGGCGATGTCGTGGTGCAAGCGAGAACTGGGGAGGACATCTTGTACGCGTCGAGGTCCCTGATGCTCCTGACAGGAAGTGAGTTGGCCCTCTTACTACGTCCATACGACCTGATTCAAATTTCAACAAGAAGCCCTTTGCCAACTCCCCGCCAAACACCTATCGCAGAAGGCTATCCAGCCCCTTTACCTTCCGGCACACCCATACCTGCTCCGTTGCAGAGAGCGTCCGGCAGCCCAGCTTTCTTTCCAAACGCAGACCAACCTCCTCCTTATTCGATCCAACTGCCGCCACAAGCAGCAGTCCCCATCGTTAACCCAGATGCTTCAGGCTATTCGGTACAATCTGTTCCTTCTATCGTCCCCAATTTAGCAGCAGCTCCAGCCCCGGTACTACAAACACTCTTAGACATGCTGGCGAGGGGCGCTGCTAATTCTATAGTTGCACCCTACCAGCAAATTCCAAATCCCCAGTTGCAATTCACTGCTCCTTATCCTACTGCAGCTTCGTCTTCAGCCAATTTCGTTGCAGTACCCAATACTCAGCTTGCATATACTCAATCTCTGCAAGAGCCGTCGAACTCGTCATCACTTCAACAGACCTCTCAGGCAATTTACCGAGGATCTCAGTGCGTGTCTCGGTCTGCAACTCCCGACTTATATGCGCAGTCGGGATCTGGGAAGAGAAAGTCAACGCATCGAGATGAGCCGTCGGCATCTGCTCAGTTGAGGACAAAGGGCAAAACACGCGCAGAGACTCCAGAGCCCCCGCGAAAGCAGCGGCACCACACAGAAGAACGTGAACAGCCTGAGAGATCGCACGCGCCAATAAAATCAGATCCAAATGATTCAAATGGAGTTGCAAAGATATTCACAAAAAAACACGGTCAATCGCTGCGGTTTGTCGTGGATATGGCAGTGCGAAATCGAAGGGATGTTCTCGTGGAGATCAAGGTCAGCCTTAAGACAACACTTTGCGCAGTGCATACATGTACTCACAATGACTCTAGAAATATGGTGGCACTATCGTGCCTGACATAGTGGATGCCGATTACGTTATACTTTCCCCACATGCCGACAACTTCGAGAATGAGCTCAGACAGACGCTAGTTATGGACATCCCAGCGGTACTTCCTGATTTCATCTACTCGTGTGTGCAAGAGGGTACCATTTTGGACGAAGAGGAGTTTTCATACGATGGTGTCCTTGTCAAAGGGAAGCGGGGTAAACCAAACTATCCCATTGATCTTGCTGCAATGCGGGCGGCACTGAGACCGGCAAAGCCTGAGCCTCGCAAGAGAGGAAGGCCGAAAGCAGCAAACAAAGATAGAAAGAAGACAACGTCGAAGAAAACCCCACGAGTAGTCTCTACTGCCTCTTCAGCAAGCCCTGCGCAAGCGAGAAACAAATCAGCTGCGAACATTTCTGCGCCAGAAAGCCATTCGGTTGCTGAAGGGGCTTACGGAACATCTCAAAGCTCTTCAGTGCAGCAGCCGGACCTTCATGACATAGATGGTCATCACGACATACCTCGTTCACCGTCTCCTACACCCCCAGCGAGCCTTAAGGTGGTAGAGTCCGGTGGGAAAGCGCGATTCACATCTGAGGACGAGGACTACTTCACCATCTATGTCGCACATTTACTTCGGCATGATCCCCACATCTCAACAAAACATATGGCTGAAAAGCTGCATCAGAAAGTGAGCCGTAATATTATCACTTCTTCGTACATTTCGCTAACGCCGGGATGTAAGTTGTCTCATCACAGCCAGGGTTCGTGGGCAAATTACTGCCGCAAGAAGTATGACGACGTTGAATTGGTGCGCAGGAGAGCGTTCATAGCGTGGCGGAAACGGGAGAGTAGCGCTCCAACGAACGCTCCTGCCGTCACCAACGTCTCGAGCGTAACTCAAGAGATGCCAGTCTCAAATTTCATCGTAGAAGATCTTGACATTATCGTCGGTTATCTATCCGGTGGGGTGCCCGAAGGTCTTAGTGACGATGAAGCATTCAAGCAACTAGCACTGCAGGTAGGGGCTAACAGTCACTTGGTATTATTCCATTTTCTTACGGAGACATCTAGCATCCTTGCAGAGCAGCTCCTACATGGGAGCAATTCTGGGACAACCATCATGAAGCAATTCTGCCCAGGTTGAATATCCCTCAGTAGTTTAATTTCTTATCAAGTGACAGATTTCATCGTACTCTTCATTCTTCCTGTACCCTTCCCGTCACAGGCACTTTCAATTATTGGACACAGACTACCTTCGGCGGCCGAGTGCTCATAGCATTGCAGCGCAAAATCAGGGTGAGATAGCAAACGGAATATGTGTATTGTGCATTACTCCGAGGATTCGTGCAAGGGGGAAGGCTGACCATGCTTAAAGAACTTGCGTTGCTTCTCCTCTTGTGTCTCCGTGCTTGCTCCGGCAATGGTTTTCCCAACGTAGTCGAATGTGCCAACAGCTGCTCCGAGCACCGCGCACGACGCTATAGCGATTGGGAGAGAACGCGCTACAACCGCGGTCAAGCGGTATGAACAGGAATAGATAGTTCCAACTTACCTCTAAGACCAGCAAGGAAACCAGCAGCACATCCTCCCGCAACGCCGTTCAAGGCATCGTCCTTCTCTCTCTGGTTCGCTACTGCAGCTTCGGTGAACGCGAAAGTGAAACCCATCGCGCCTAAGGTCGAACAACGAGCGTACGAGTCCCGATAAGTCCCGAGTGACATGCAGCGTGGCAAGAACACGCACCAAAGAACCCTATAGTGCCTCCTGAACGAGTGAGAAAGCCGGTGGCGCCCCTGGAATGCGACCCGAGAGCATTCTGGCATGCACTGACAAGAGCACCGACGGCGACCGCCTGCAAGCCTACTGCACTTGCGTAGCGCAAGGATGGTCTAGGGTCATATGC
>JANHOG010000935.1:0-10687 GCA_027627325.1 Phlebia brevispora
AGAAGTGTAGTGCGATGATGGTCGTCCAAGCGTGAGTTGCGGTGCTCGGCGCTGGGACTGGATCATGTCATGATCCTAGGGTAATCTTATCTCTCTTAATCTGATCTTATCTAAAGTACGGTTGGATTTTGGAGACGAAGTACAGAGAATTATTGTAAAAAGCGCGTGGGTAATAGAGTGAGCTAAGCTACTTTATAGCATGTCTAAAATATTTCCCTACCGGTAGACGAAGTCTGTTCAAAGTCAGGCCAGCTACGAAAGTGATGAACTGAGCATGAAGCCCCCCAGAGGTTCGTATCGAACTCACCGATCTGCGCTGGAATCAACCGAGGTTCTGTGCGCATGTTCATTTGGGTCTTGAGATTCGTAAAGTCGTGATTGATGCCTCGGAGGTGGCATCAGAGGCGAAGAATACCTTCGCTGGAGATTTTCGGTATTGTTTGTCCTGGCAGCCTCTGCGAGCTCATTCCAATTGAGGATGCGGGTTGGAAAGGGAATTTCAGCGTCCTAGTATAAAGAAGACATCGTTAATCAAGACGCATGCAAGCTCTGCTGCAGAGTACTCACTCGATGGGCTCGCGCGAACTCATCTGTATCTTGTCCTGGAGGCATGCTCATTTCTGCATCAGAGCTTGGGGAGGAGAAGCTCAATGTAGGGCAACTGAGAAATCTTGCCCGTCTCGACTGTATGATCGAATTTTCATTGTGAACCACGAATTCCGATTTCGTCGCGCTCGGCGGCTCGGATTCGGACTCGGTGCTAATCGTGGTGGCGGTTAGAGTGCTCGTAGTGCTCGTAGTGTTGAGACTGAGAAGGCTCAGCCGTGCCTTCACCCTCCTTTTGATGCGGGAGAGCCTGGTCTGTCGAGTACGGGCGCGTTGCTCCGGGTTTGGTGTCGACGATTCCAATCTTAGGTTCGACGACGAAGGACGAAGGACCAAGACTTTACGAACGACAGAGCTGGGCAGCGTCGTAAAGTTGCAAAGAGGCATGCCGATTGCAGCGGGACGAGGGATGTGGTGGCGTGCGGAGATATTAGGCGGCAGTTGGGGAGTGAATGGAAAGGAAGTGGAACTAGGATTTCTGGACGGGGCAGAGGTAGAAGGCGCGCAGAAAAATGGAATGAAGGAATTGACGAAACAGCGAACGCACACAACGAAAAATGCAGAGCGAAAGGGCAAAGGCAAAACCGGAATCAAAGACGAAGACGAACGAAGCAATGTCGATGTCCCGTGTCCACGGTTCACGGCCACTTTAGAAGAATCGGACGCACATATATATGCACAAAGAAACAATTGATGGCCTGCCCCGACGTGCACGCTAATTGTGTGGCCGCGACGTTGTCACAGTCTTGGTCCTCATGCGTGATGTTTCGAGCACGAAGTTGAAGCGCAAGACAGGTTGTGTAGTCGCCTTGGGCCGAGTGGCCAAGGAGCAGGCGGCGTGTCGGCAAATGGACGATCCAAGCATCTAGGCGTGGGTGGCATCGCATTGTCTGCAGCGCGCCAAAGGGTGACGTTATTCATCATTCGAGATATGAAGTAGTCATAGCACAAGCAACAATACTACCTTCGTAGGAATATTTTCACTACATGCCGTCGCCTGTAGAGAGCTGGTCAGCGAGGTGAAGTTTGGTCGTAAATATAACATACCACATGGTCGCCATAGCGGTCAACTAGAAACTGGTGTCTCCCTGAGCAGTCAGGTACCTTCGGTCTGAACGACCGGGCAACTGTGGAATTTGGCTCTTCAGAGCTTGTAAGTAAAGGCATGGCATAAAGAGATACTTAAGCAACCGGACGGAGAAATTAGGGCATACTCTGAGCCCGTGACGCGGTCACACAAAAGAGACTGCGCAGACATGCTTTGAAATCAAAAGGTCGAGAGACGACATGGCTTGTCGCCCATAGTATGGAGTCCCAACAACTGCATCTTCCTGCTTGCGATTCTGGTAAAGGCCGGTGTAGGGCACATGGATATATGCGGTTCTGCTAACTTGCATAACTTGCTCTTCATGAAATCATTTTACGTGGGCTGTTTTGCTACAGTTGCAACCTGAATGTATATGCTTTACGTCTGGTTTTCCGGGACAGAGGATAGATGATGTTGTGAAAGATGAGCAAGTTGTGAATGGCGATTAACTTCGTGACCGAAGCCTTCTTACCGTGGGAAGCACATACCATATTCAGTTTTCCTCTGCTTTCCGCTTTCCGTGGCACTGGCAGGATACTCTCCTCTCCAACGGACCAACGGCTGCATTGAAGCCCACAATTTATGCGCAAAGTTACGAGGCTACGTTCCGCATCGACGCGTTCGACGCTCAAATTGGGTATGTGGCATTTGGCAAGGGAATCGTTTTGTGCTTGCCTCTCTCACGCTCTACTACTTCGTCATGGCTTCGTTCATCGCTAAAGCATTGCCTCTTGGGCTACTGGCAGCCACCGGTGGTCGTCGAAGGTTGATATGCTTCCTCTTGAGTCGGCGCGTGCGCCAATTTCGTGCCAAGATTGACGGTAGTCATTGACCCTAGTATCTCGGCGGGCCCGACTTGCCGGCTCCGCGAAAGTATATAAAAGCTTGCTCAAACGTTCAGTTTTTGCAAAGCTCTCGCACTGCAAAACCACAAGCACGGTACGTGACTCAAACCCGGGCTCCGCCAATCGTCTTGACCCTTTTATAATATCTTGCTATACTGGTCAGTGTAGAGCACCCATCGTACTATTGCCATTGGCAACGTGTCTACCTAGGATGCCTCCGACGTTCCCCAACGAGCTGGTGGCCCATATCTTTACCTTTATCTCCTGCGACCGTATCTTGAGGAACTACGCAGGCATCTATAACCGCGCCCTCTATCAGGCGGAAGAACGCGACGCCAAAGACGCATTGATCGACTGCTCGACCGTCTGTCGGGTGTGGCGGCAAATTGCGCTTCCTCATGTATTCCACACCATCGCAATTTCCTTCGACCCGCTGCTCGAAGAAAACGACGGCGAGACATGTCTGGGTGAAGATGAACATGAAAGACACTGCTCGTGCCAACGTTGGCGGAGTCTGCAGGCGTTTTCGACCTTCCTCGAGGCGTCGCCCCACATCGCGGGTGTCATCAAGGAGTTGCGACTCTTCAAGGTGGACGGCGGGGAGGGATGTCCATCTCGTTACGACGGCGCTTCTTGTGCCCCGACTCGATTGGTGTCCATTTTCTATCAGCTACCGGCTCTGCGCGTCATACACCTACAAGACATCATTCTTAAGGACGACGAGGAGTATGACCCTGAGGAGCTGAAGGCGTTAGGACTGCCATTGTCCCTAGATCGATTCTACTATGGAGTAGACGGAGACTATCCATACGAAGTTTCACTCACGGCGCTTCTTCCCCTCATTCTAATACTGGGGAATATTCAAGAGTTCCATCTGGACAGTGTCGTAGTCAAAAAATCGGGCGGAGATAGCAGCGAGGCGCTCCCCCTTGACTTCGAGGTCGGCGCCTTGAAACTGCGAGGATTCTATGAGGACGGCGGACTCGTTAGGGATTGCTTGTCTCTCTTCCTCGACTCCGCCTCCACGAGTACGGCATCACTGCACACCATATACCTAGCTGACATCGTTGACGATGACCTCCCTGTTCTGCAACGATTTGTGGCAATTACCGGACATCAATTGCTCAATATCACCCTGTACATCCACAGACTTCTCGACGCCAGGGAAGATGACCTAGGTGCGTAGCGGGGGTCCTTGAATCCTCTCGTCATTCATGTTACTGACCATTGAACCTCAGATTCCTTAGACCTGTCCATGTGCACCCGTCTGGAGAGCCTTACATTCGGATGTGACATGCCGTGCGCAGACGAAAACCGTTTGGCCGCCCTAGCCCCCGTCATCTCCAGCCTCAATCCTAACGCTTGCTTGCACACTATCACCTTCGACATCTGCCGCCTAGGTCGCTCATTAGATGAGCTGGAAACGGTGCATGAGGTGGACGACGCTCTTACACAAATTCGTTCCTTGAAGCACGTTATCTTGAAGTTGGACTTCTATGACCGCGAGAAGGATGCAGGCGTTGATATCGGTGCTGTACTGTTTCCTAGCTGTAAGATCAGGGGACTAGTGTCTGAGATCTTCCCGCAACTGCTATGAGGGTGAGTGGCTTAGGAGCCGCACGATGAGGTGTGCGTAGTCTTACAAAAAGCTCAGTAGAGAAGAACGATCGAGAGGAACTGGCCTCGTGGTATGTATTGCATATTGGAATCATCACAAGCTAGGACGGACTGTAGGTCTCCGCAATTCCTACGTATCAATGTAATGAACCTCGGACTCAGTGTAAATCATACGGCCGCCATACACTGCGCCTTTGGGGCGAGGGACTTCATGAAGACTACGAACCACCGGGATTGCTGTGTTGAAGACTTTCTGGCTTTTCTCACCTCTTTTTCGGAGGTACAGCCTTACGTCTGGGAGTTAGGGCTCGCGGCGCCGGTGGACGACTGCACCGTGGACGTTATCCAGAAGGTCCCACGGCTTCGTGTGTTGCGCCTGTACAACCTCCCGACGGACTCCCTCGAGCCTCACATTATTGCTCCGTGCGTCGGGCCTCCGCACCATCTAGATAGGCTGGAATTTTCGAACAACATCTGCGATGTCATCAACGGCATCCTCGCAGTGACGTCCCTCTCCTCCGACATTGGGTCTCTTGACCTCCGTTGCGCAAACTTCGTAGACGCGGACACGCGCAGGACGTCGTTCTGTCGCGTGTTTGAAGCATTGCAGCTCGACAATTGCGTCGGCTTCGAGGCGTTTCTGTGCCTGTTCAGGCCAGCGCTCGCCCCGACAACGCGACTGACCACGTTGACGTTGACTGACGTGGATTGGGTCGGACATGCCAGACTGACAACGTCCTGGCGCGTCGTCTCCCCTTCCGTGGTGAACTTGACGCTCGATCCTCTTCCTGTATACTACATTTTAGTGTGTGTTTCAGACCAGTATAGCTCAGTGAACAGCTACACATGTGCGACGTAACTGATACAGGTGGCTTCGACGTCGATCGTCCTTAATTTGCAACACGCGTCCAATAAATCATTGAAGATCTGCTTGCACAGGGAGCTATTGTGCATTACATGTCGGCCAGATGTCCTCGTAGATCCGCTGCTTCTATCTGCTCTGCATTTCGCGTCCTCCACTTGCAGATAATCTCTTGGGCCCGCCGCTCTACCCAGCTATCGTTCCCCCAGAAGCCCCCAGCCCGCCATGAAGCGGTACCAGTCCACAATCGCGAGCTCCCAATGGTGCCAGAAAATGTCGAAGGTGTACGCCGCACGATCGGGCGTGGAGAGACACCGGGATAGAGCAGCATGATACGCCTGGAGAAGCTCCTTCTCGGTTGAAGGAGACAAAAGCGAGCTCTCGACAGATGTGCCTAGGAAGTAGACGAGATCGAGCGTGGGCAGCCCTAAGCCGACGTACTGCAGGTCGTACAGAGCGCACTGTAAAGGCTGAGAGCTGTCCGCGACGTCCTTAGGCGCTTTGCGTTTTCTTCGGGGAGGAAACGGGTTGCGGTTGAACACGATGTTCGCACCTTTGACGTCTCCGTGGACAATGGTACCAAACCGCTTTATTTCCCGGTCGATTGCGTCGTTTACCTATACACGAGGTCAGAAATGTTTGGGAACAGTGAGATAGTGCGAAACGCGGCGTACTTTCTCAACCCATGGAAGAAGCCACGAATATTCCTCTTCATCGACCTCGTCGAGCTCCTCCTTACGCGTATCTAGATAGTAATATGTGCCTCTCTGCCAAATCCCGCCGGTGGTAGCGCCTTCACGCCACGAACGTGGTGGCGGAATGAGAGATAAGGGCTTCTTATCGCGGTTATGGATGCCAAAGTACGCGCCATGGAAGCCAGCCAGCCAATCTAGCACGCACAGAGTTGCGTCCTTTCCCAGACTACCCGATGCCGGGAACGGAAAGTCGACAGAAAGATCCTCGAGAAGGAGGTTGTTCTCCTGGTCTCCCGGCAGAGGGTAAGCAAGAGCAAGCTTCACATGCGAGGGAAGTCGATCTGCCAGGTGATGATAGAACCATCGTTCTACATCGTATGAGAGCATCTTTCGCAAATGAGACTCAGACGGGTGGTCGAGTGTCGGAGGATGGATGGACTTCAGGATGAGTGTCTTTGGGTCTGAGCCAAGACTGAGGCGGTATATATGTCCATAGTTCGACCACAGTGATGCTATTTGAGTAGAGGATGTGAGCTTGAAACCAGGAGGAAGGGAAGGTAACTGCTTTCGCGATGAAGACATGAACTTGAACGAAGCAGTGAGCGCAATTAACGCGCTGAATAGAACCTCACTAGTGAAATCTGCACTGTCAGTTACTCAAGAACCTACAGTCCAAGGAACGACCTCAGCGTCGTTAACCAAGAGCACGATGGCGAGATGAGTGTTGTCTGTGAACGCTCAGGCTCGTCAAGCAGGCCGCGCCGCATACGATTGAAGCGCCTGGCAGTGATGGATACGAGCGCAAGTTTCTTAGGGACCCTAACCCTAATAACACCAGCTGATCCGGCCCATAGCGGCTCCGAGTCTTTTGCTCTTGTCTGCGCTACCGCACTGATTGCTGCCTTGCAAGCCGAGAAGAATCGGTACGTGCGTTGAGCAGTTGTTGATTGTTCAAGTTTATAGTGTTACCTACAGGCCATAAAGAGCATGGACGATCTATCTTGGAGCTGCCGAACAGCTTCACGCTGCCAGAATCATACTCTGACCGTTTAACTCGCCTCGCGCACGGAGAGACGCATGAGTTCTAAAAGTTACGATGATTGATTTGATGTGCGTTCTGTGTCGTGATCCAATGAACAGACGAATTGTGCTAACGGTAAGCGTCATATGGCTCACGACACGAAACACCCTGCGTGCAGGTGAGCGACTAACTGCCTAGTCAAAGTCTCGCAGCTTCTGTTTCTCGGTCAGGCGTTGTTCACGATGTGGGGATAACAAATATTGTCATATCAGACTTGAGTGTCTAACGTACAAAGCCACACACTCCCCGCATTCACAAGACTCTCGCTCGGTTTCCGGAGTGGGTTCGTGAGCAAATCAGTGAGGTACGAGGTTACATCTCGCTCCTCGAATATGAGTTTGCCGAACGCCTCCGCCGTTGCGCTTCCTGAAGCGGGCGTTACAACTGATGTGGCGTCTGGGCGCTTTGCCTCCTCCAGCCGTCGCTTTAGTAGCCATACTCGCAACGCCATCTCCTCTACCAGAAGTAAGCACAATCTCTGATCTGCCCAAATATTATTTGTGAACCACTTTTTCCCTCCTATCAACGAATTGTTCTGTCTTACTTCCTTTGCGACACACTGGCAAGTACATGAGATGGCTACTAGCTTGCTATGGCGCGTTATCACCTCTCGGTTCAACCTCAGCCTTCAGGACCCTCTGCGAATGATGATCATCTTTCCATACCGCTGATCTCCGGTGGTTTCTACTTTCCGTAGGGAATATATTGGACGCGATACCGCTGATGGCCAATACACCCTTCTCTTCCACCGACCATTGACAATGGCCCACGCTGCAGGTCTACGGACTCTAGACATAAATATAGACACGCCGCGTACGAGAGATGGGACGCCTCTCAAGATGGCTGCGAGGTCATACGTACCTAGAGACGTTAGCAATGTGAGATCCGATGGAGTGACTCTGCTGTTCGCTCATGGTGCTGGAGGGCGTGCGTCTCTTCCACACGCTTGCAATCAATATGAAACTGACACTAGAGCACTCATATTCGGTAGATAAAGAACTTTGGGAGCCTATCATCATAGCGCTCTATCAGTGCCAGGCGCACTGCGGACATTTGCAACCTATACGAGAGGTTTGGTCCATCGACTACCAAAGTCACGGAGACTCCGCCGTGTTAAATGACGCCATTTTTCGAGGTCAGGATATCGAACTTTGTAAGTATCACCTCTGATTTATTATTACTGGCTCTGATTTTTATGGTCCAGCCCCCAAGGATTGGGGAGCAGCAATCGCGAATTTTCACAGGGATCATCTCGCAGCTCGCCGTGTAGTCTGCATAGGTCACTCGGTTGGTGGAACCGCGCTGTAAGCATGGAAACGCTGCTATTCTGAATTGCTCTGATCTCAAGTAATCTCTGGCGCGCAGGACAAACTCGTTGAGCTTCTTTACGGATACCTCTTCCAGGCCGTACGAAGCGATGATCCTCATAGAACCGATCATCATATCTCGCTCGGTTTTCCAGTCGCACACCGAACAATGGCGAAAACAGGGACACAGAATGTCCGAGGGCACAAGGAAGCGCCGTGATGTATGGGAATCCCGACAGGCCGCTCTCGCGCACCTCTCCCAGCGGTACCCGTGGAATTTGTGGGATGAGAGCGTCCTACAAATATTTGTAGTATGTACCAGCTCTTCCGTAGAATTAATCCCTTACACCCCCCCCCACAAAGGATCACGGCCTGTGCCCCGTTCACGGCGGCCGCGGACGAGTTACGCTGAAATGCGCCAAGGCACACGAAGCTAGTAACTACACCGAAGAGGAAGCATGTTTCCTGGGCATGGAACAGGTAGAGAGGGCGTGCGGTCTCATTCCAGTGCACACCGTCTTCGGCGAGGCCCAAGATCTTCTGTAAGTACCCACGTAGCCCTGCAGTCAGTTTGTCAACGGAGCCATCGGTAGCCCTGAATTCGTAAGGAAGTGTCTCTCGGACGTGACAGACAAGCACAGTATGTCGCCCACCACGATCATTCCCGGCGCAGGGCATTTTGTGCGTACTCTCCTGTACCTTCCTCAATGTGACATATCGGTACTGATGGCACGTATTAGGTCCCTCAAGAGAAGCCACTCGCAGTCGCAGAGCACATATGGCGGATTTTGCTGCAATTAGACGATCTTGAGGGAAGGCATATGAACGTCGACGGAGATCTGAGAGCTCGAGGTCCTAGCGCCGCCAAATCTCGACTCTGAGCTTGTAGACATATTGTTTTGACATAATACGAGAATGGAATGCCTCCTTGATACCATTACACGAGGGATGCGAGTCAGACCGGTTTTCTGAAAGGATACCTGGTTCGTAACCTTCTAACGTTTCGCCAATATTCCCTAATCGAACGCGCGCCTGAGAAGGAGTTGTCCGCATCGCCGAGATACTGAGGTAACGACATGCAGGGGTTTAGACCTCAGTAAGGCGGGGTGAAACAGACTATCGGACAAAGTGATACTGGCTAGTACGTAACACTCCAACGTGGCAAGTCGATTAAAACAGAAAATGTCCATCACACACAACACGCAATAACTTCGAAATCCACAGGATCTGTCCCGTTTATGTGCACGTTGCAGCTCGTGTCGGTCGTAGGAGAGCAAGTGAGCTGGGCTCCGCCTATCTCCACCGCTTGTGTAGGCCTAGAATTGCGCGTAACGCGAAGGGAAAATCAGTGCAACTGAGCCAGGTATCGGATGCTCGAGCACTTACACGCCATTGGTGCAGGTAACAGCGATAGATGCGTCCCACTCGCCGTCACAAATCACGAATTCGTCTTGCAGGAAGTCCGTCTTGCCCAGGACCTGGCAGTTGTTGTTCATAGCTATGCCTTCGTAGACGACTTGCGTGCCAATGATATCAGTGAATCGGACCTTGACGCAAGTATTCATTTCTGCTTGCGCTGTTTCAGCGAACGTAAAGACGTACCGATTCTCTACCTATTGCTATTACAGGACGAAAAAATGGTTAGTTCTAACATGCAGAAATTTAAGCTATGAAACATACCAACGCCGCCTGAGGGACATGCTGCGTAGGCGCAGCTCATCAATCCAGCAATGATGAGAAGTACGGCTTGGGGAAAAGCAGAGCGAAACATATTAGAGCTGCTCGTTTGTAACACTGCGCAATGAAGAGTCAGAGGAATGGTCCGTTACAGCGCCGCAGGCTCGCATATTTATGTCGACCGTGTGCGGTCTGCCAAGCCCCGCTCATAGCCATTCCGATCCCTGGAACAACTGCTAGCTGTGCACATTTAGCGATGGACCACGGGCTTGGAGTGCTGCTCGCCAGTGCCCTCAGGAATGATGGCAGGCCCGGAAAATGAAGTACGCAGCGTCTCGCAATACCGCAAGGCGCGGGGCGGCGCTAGACATATAGGCTCTTGAGTATGTACGGTCGTAAGAGATGCCCCCCCATGCCTTCGATGTCGAGATGTGGCTTCTGTATTGCATTGATCACCGACATTCTTATTTCAGCCGCTTCTATCAGGCAAGCAGATAGTACCGGCTGAAGCAAGATTTTCGGGCGACACCGTAGGCATCTAGATCCCTCCAAGATGCACACGGGCATAAGAATCCCTCTCGGTTGATGTGCTATATGCGATGCTGTGTCAGCGACAAACCTCGAGGATGTTCATACTCGCGTACCGTGACTCCAACAAGTTGAGTTACTAAGCGTTGATGAACCTTATATCTCGACACCACCTTCTTGGGAACATGGACGCGAAGCTCGAATGACGCCACGGATCTGTGGTAGAGCACTACTGATATACAGGAAGTCGTCGAATCTGCCGAAGTGTGCATCGGTAAACAGCTTGGCAGGCTAAGTTTGACGGCATCATTGCACGTACCGAACGCTTTGGGCGCATGACCGTCCACCTGCAGGTCCAGGTCCGAGTGCGAACGCCTCCCAG
>JANHOG010000936.1:0-10678 GCA_027627325.1 Phlebia brevispora
ACCGATATCGATAGTATTCAGGCTGATCGTAGTCAATCGTAGTCAATCGCAGCAGGGTATAGGTCATCTACAGCGCAGTACAATGATACAAATGATACATGAGGTATGGCTCCAAACATCGAGACAGACGGCAAGGAACACGAGGTGAACGTGTACAAATACAAAGCATGTGAAGCAAGAGCAATTATGAGTTTAACATCATGACAAAGACATTGGGAGCGGAGAAACCAAGGCGGCCTTTGGCGTATGTATCCTTCTTGACCAGCCTGTCAAAGAAGACCTTGTCGCGAAGCCAGTCTGTGGCTACAATGAGCGATCGCGTTTGTGACACTATGTCGTGCAAATGTCACGTACCGACTCGTCGGAAACGGTTGGGTACGGTTGCGGGGGTGTAGTACGCGCCCCAGCCACCGTTGTTAATTGCATTCGTAGCGTGGCGTCGGATTTGGTCTTGTAGTCGCGGAGGCAAAGACTCGTACTCCTTATCGGTCACCATCTGCTCCGTATATCTAAGTGCATCCATTAGTGTAATCGATCGAAGAACTAGCTAGGGAGATGTACTCTTTCCATACTGTCGAGCATATGTCATTCATTGTGACACCATTTGGGTTCCGTACGATTGTACACCACGGACTGAGTTCGGTGATAATTATGATCTCGGAAACGCGAGGGAGGGTTGCAGGCTCATCCTTCATGACGAAAGGGAGATCCCTATCGCGGGCCTCTGCGTTGAAGCCGACCGTCTGCCCTGTGAAGAACCAGAAGCGTTAGGATCGAGTCAAGGATATAGAAAGGTCCTGTGGCGTACCCGAAGCGATGTTGAAGATGAGCTGAAAAGCGTTGCTTGAGTTCGTAAGGATGGGGTTGAGCTCAAGGTCAGGCTTCAGGAGGTACAGCATTGTCGTGTCCAGCACGGGACCATCTTTCGCGTGCATACTATTAGTCACTAATCGCTCATCGCCCTCATAGATGAGAACCACTCACAAGACGCTCCAGCTGCCCACTTTCCGATGGTATCGCTCATGTCGCCAGATGCAGGGGGGCAGAAGCGAGCTCTGGTGGATAACTTGCGAAGAAAGGACTGAATGATGTCCGTTCTCTTATGTCCGACTCTTTATTGATGTCCGGGGGGTCCGCTGACGCTCAGGAAGATTGATATCGATGACCTTGTTCCTTGTAAGAGCCGCTCAGGACATGCAGCGACCGAGCCCGACACAGCTATAGGTCAGTGAGATTAAAAATGCAGCAACACGAGGTAGCGGTGCGGCACTAACCTGCGTCCAATCCTAAGTGGCCTGGGAAGTTCCCATGAGCTGCGTAGAGTCTGATGAGGCAATGACCCAGCCTTCCGCAACTACCCTCCTCAGCACCATCCTGAAACGGAAGTGAATGGGCTGATGCAAGAAAAAATCGGTTATAATGAAATCTCATACGCCAGAATTTCCCCTTGGTTAGCCAATAATCCTCAGTAATGACTGTACGGCCCAAGTGTTGTCTCCCATCACTCATCCGCCTGAGCGCTTGGTTGCTGATCGCAGGTGGTTGATGCGAATATGGAAGGCGTAGTGTTCGTTAGCGCCAGTATGCAGCGGGCGAGCTGATGCGGATCGAGTACATCCATCTTCATAAAGTTGTAAGTGTGCAGGAATAGGTGACTAGCGCAGATGAGCGACAAGAAACTGAACATCTATAGTTTATACATCAACTACAGCGGACAGCGCGGTATCCAACAACGAGTCTAACGTCTCGTACGTAAAGTTGAACCCTGTAGGTAAGTCGTAGATGGATGAACGGGCCAGGGTTGCAAATTGATCAATAAACCACTGGAAGAGCTGTGGAGATATACTACACTTGAAACTCCACATGGACCGAAAGGGCTGCAGTCCACCGCGTGCTCGCATGATGTTTCGGAGGTCCAAATGCCCAAAGATACTACTGAACTCTTCGTGAGCATCGTAGTCAGAAGGATAGAGGACGACATGGTGCCGCATAATTGCGTAAAAGAACACCCAAATAAACGATTCCAGCGCATCTCGGACCTCGTGAAAGATCTCAACGTCGGGATGATGAGTGGACCGCAAGAGCAGGTCGAGGATGCGAGTCGACATGAATTGGTATGTACCCTAGCAACGAGATCAACATGAGAGTTTTCGGAAAGACGGAGTGTACTTACCACTATATGTACGCCAGGGGAGACTTTGTCAAATCTGTCGCTACCGAATGCGTCATCCAAACCGGCGATCAAACCCTCGCATTCTGACTCAGAATTCCATGCTAGAAGAACATTACCGGGATCGACATCGCAACACAATATACGGTTCTCGTACAGGAACTTATGGCCTAGAAATTCACTTTCAGTGACACACAACTCCACAGCGTAGTAGATGATCACCTTGAACCACTGCTCTGATGCCCCGTATCAATTCTATCTCACTCTTGTACAGCCAAATCGGTCGTCCGGCACTCAGAAGGCCTCGACACAATACCTTGTCTCCTCGAGGGGTGACTTCTCTTGCATAGAGACGCGCAAGACAAGGATGACTGTCATGTCGTCGAACATCCTGTAAAGCATCATAGATAGCCTCAGGAGCCTGCTGGTTCCTGGTCCAAGTGGTTTTCAGGACCCTGACTGTGCCCTTCTCCATCTCCTTGACAAGCCACACAGAAATGTGACCCTCCACCAAGGATGCAGACGTCCATATCCGTGCTATCGTGAGCCAACGGCGGTCTGACCCGTCGGCAGCTGAGATTGAGAGGGTTGGAAAGTCATCCGAAACATGCATGCCCGCTAGACCTGCGTCACTACGCAGTGCAGGTATTGCAGGGTGACTGGGAGAAAGCATCTCTACGGCCGGATCCTGACCTAGATCTACGGCGGTCAAAGTAACCGCCATACAACGCACGACACGGAGGAATAGGTCCCAACCCTCCGGATTCAAGAGTGACTCCTCTGGCGAGAGTGTAACGCCGTCGCAATCAAAGATAGCGACGCAGAATTTGAGACCATAGATTAGCAAACCAATGGAGAATAGCTGAAAGGGACGTGCCGCCATGTGAAGCCGGGCGTTGTTCGCAGCGTTGAGAATGATGTTGGGAATGTCTTCACCACCAATAGTGATAGGGCCATCAGAAGATGACACCCTCATTTCGACAAATCCGGAGCAGTATTGCCATTGCGACAAGTATTGGGGCTCCCAGCTCTCTTTCGGTCTCTCAGGAGAATTCCGATGAGAGGCGTCCGTGGCGTCCAAAAGAGAGATGTATGGCTGAATGCTGGGAAAACCTAGAGTCGTTATACTCTCTGTGACATCCTCGCTGAAATCACAAAGAAAATGGCGAGGCCTCTCGCCACAACCCTTCATATCATTCCATCCAAAATCCGCAATAAAATTGAGTATATATTCCTGAGACGCGAATCAGGGCTCAAGATTCATAAATGACCAGGAAAATATACGACAACGCACGAGATGCGGATACATATCTGTTTCACTAGCTCCTGATCCTGCCTCCGCCTCCGATACAAGCCTGCGAAGCTCATCGAAATGATCGTTGTGTTCGGAGTCTTTGGAGAAGTCGAAGGAGCACGAAGAAACAAAGTCATCGCTTATACGATGGATACAAAGCCTCTCGAACACGCTTCGCTCGTTAAGATGCAGTTTTCCATGGAGCTCCCTCCTCATGGCATCATAGGCGTCCTCGTAGTAATTCGCTTCGGCGGGGGACTTCGGGTTGTCCCTCATTGACGGCGAGTATCGCTTCCCCGTATACTCTGAGTCAAAAAGCTTGGGGTATAGCAGTCGGCCTACACTTCGGTGTGCAAATGGTCAGAGGACAAACAAGTTGCTCAGACTCGCAGTGCCAGTGGGGGACACGATGGTAGGAGATGAGCGCTAAAATGAGATCAAGAACAACTCCTCCGCATATGTAGTGTACG
Organism: Phlebia brevispora; assembly: GCA_027627325.1. NCBI lineage: Eukaryota > Fungi > Basidiomycota > Agaricomycetes > Polyporales > Meruliaceae > Phlebicolorata > Phlebicolorata brevispora. The sequence continues at coordinate 3,935 of JANHOG010000936.1, forward strand.
TCGTAAGGAGACCATCATGCGCAAAAAAGTTGCTTATGCGTCCCGTCTTTCTTGTATTTACAGGAGTAAATACCAAATTTGATAGTGAAACAAAGATGTACCGCCCCATTCAAAGCGGAAGTAGCCCGAGGAATAAAACTTTACAGCTTGCTCGCGCCAGCAGAAGTACTGCAGTGCAAGCTACTAAATTGACGCAGGTTACTACAAGTTCTGGAAGTCGGTGTTGCGCCCAGCTACTCAACATGTACATCTTTCATTTATAAGGAACGTTGAAAAAGTGGCTATACGTGGAAGATCATACTCTTATCTCTTTATCTTCTCCTAAGTCAAGAGTCTCAAGGAAGCATATTTGAGCTGAGCCCGAGCGGATGGGTATAAGAAGATTTGTACTGTCTAGTACATAACCAGAAATCTTCATCGTGCCCTTGACATTGGCTCAGGCTCAGCTCAGGTCCAGCGGGTTTCGCGACACCGAGTTTCAAGAGACCTATGCCAACTAGTCGGCTTTTCATGCGTACCGAGCCTCTGCCTTTTCGACAATAGAGATTGATGATGCCGAGTTCCTGAGGTTCGATTCGCCCTTTCGCCCGAAAGTGACATCTACATATCTATTACTCGGGTTCTCACCGCGGGAACTTGACAGAGCAGCATTGGAACAGGTGCACGCAGAACATGTTGCGCGCTGCGCAGCGACGACGGATTGTCGACTTTCTGAGCATGTCCGTATGAAGCAAATTTAGATGGCCTTATGCTGCGACAATCATTTACGTATGAGCTTATCGTACTGCGTGTCCATGACAAATGTATGAAATACCCACGATTGGCAGCATCCTGTCCATCGCTTTCACAATCCCTTGGATTGGATAGCTGTTCCATTCATGAGGGACTCTAGCGCTTTGCGCATGAGCAAAGTTACCTATCCACCCGTAGCAATCCTATCACTCATATCAAATTCGAATCCAGGCAAAGTTGCCCACGTACCGTCTGCTTGTCTTCGTTTGTTCCATGCCAATTTGATAGAATGCCTACGCGCGTATATCAACCTAGCGAAAACCGGATAACCGGATATATATCTGGTATCATCGTCCTTTGTCAATGTAGTCATAGCCAAAAAATTATCAGATATGACAATATATGTTGATAAGTCCCACGGTTTTGAAGGAGAAAGTGCGATAGTGAGGCAACAAGGCGCCGTTCAGAAGAGTTGTGTTCGCCGGCATACCCGTGTTCTCGATGTCGGTAGAAATGACTGTAATGTTCGAGTTCAGGTCAGCAATTCAGCCACGCAATAAATGTTTGGTTTATAGCTTGTCGAGCTGAGACCAGGAGGGAGGGATCAGTGAAATACCGACAAGACTCGGAAATGAGTCGAAATCTTAGGCTGTGTGCGACTGCATATCTGCGATAGACCAACTTGAGGCCTGTAAAATTAAGCTCAGGCTTATCGACGCGTAGAATGCTCTATTGGACGCGAAATAAGTTGCACATATCTCGAGAAAGCTGGACAGTACAGGCATACCATGAAAGATTGAGTTCAAAGAAGCTCAGGGAGCGCGTACCGCGTGAACGCTGGTACGGGCGCCTACCTTTTGCTTACCAATCAATTGCGACTAATTACTAAAGTATCATGTTCTCAGTGTCGCCCATGATCATGCCAGTGCTCACTTAGGAGGAGAAGCCGGCTTGACCGCAAAGCTATATAACCGAGGTCCGTTCAGTCTGTATCTCCAGCGTGGTAGCTCACGTCCTCCCATCTCAAGCTATAGCTATGGAGGCTTTGCAGGCTCTTCCTTCGATCACACGGGTATGTTGCAGGTACGCGAGATATTTAGCAACTGGTTGACTCGTTGGATCTTCTAGATCAGCAAGAACGTCGTGAGGGTTCTCGGACAGGTGCGTATGATTAGCCGTTCTGTACAGGGCGAGACTGAGTGTCTTTTCAGAACCCAAGTAAGTTCCATCTGCAAGGTGTGTAACTATTCGATTGCAGAGGTAGATATGCGCTGAGTTTGTTGCAGGAACGAACGTCTACCTCATCGGCCAGCGAAACCCGTACATTATCGTCGACACTGGCGAGGGTCTCCCGGAGTTCATCCCTTACCTCGAGGATGCACTCCAAAACAACGGGAACCCCTTCAATCCTGAGGAGGTAGACGTCTCGGACATCATCATAACCCACCGCCATCTCGACCATACCGGCGGTCTTCCGACCGTGCTCGCGATGCTGCGCAAGCGACAAAAATTCAGCAAGAACAACGAAAATTATGAAAAGGAACGCGCGAATACTAGACAATAAGGTCAGCACATGTCCGAACATGAGCTGGAAAAAGGTACATACCGGTAACCGCCCGGTCTTCCTGTTCGAGTTCTGCATGCATTTGCACATGTAAGTCTGAAAAGAACGTCTTGAACTTGAAGAAATGTCAGTGTTTTGTAGCATATATGCGGTTGTCTTCTTACTTGTTAGTAAGATACTATGCGTAGTACCCGCCCTGAGGAGATTTTGATCTCAGAAGGGAAAGAGGTCTTCGGCTTGACAGCGACAGAGGGGGGTCGGGGTCTTGGTCTTGGGCTCAGGGTAATTCTCAATCATGGCGAATAGTGGGAGAGAAGATTAGGGTACGGAGGAGAGAGGGAAATGGAGTGGGGACGACGAAGTCGTGGTATTTATGCTAAGCTGAGAGACGTGGCTTGCGTCGAAGTAATGGCTTCGCGCTGGATTCGGACACCTTCCTCATTAGTGACTCCCGGCTGATGGAAGCGCCTTTTTTGGTATCTCGGACCTCCGAAGCACTCGGAGAAATGCCGTCAAGCGCCGCCCTCTTACCTCTCGCTTTCATTGACCTCGACGGTATCACCTTCATTCCAGGGTCGTTACTCGTACCCTATGCAAGTACCTCAAAAACATGATGGCGAAGACGAAGAAGATGGGTACTAGCTGAATGCAGAGGCAGAGGACGAGGACGAAGACGAGGAAGTGGAACTCGGGCTGAGGGAGATGGTCTGGAAGGGTGGGAACAGGCACGGGGACGAGGGAGAGATTGTACGGTACTAGGACGCATTAGAAGAGAGGGGTCAAGGAGAGGTTGTTACATTGTGTGTTCTGACACTTTCTTTGCTGTATGTATGCGCATTCCAAGTAATAAATGCATCCTTGTAATGGGTGAAGCGATCCAGCATGCTTTCGTTGTGTGCCACGCCGATACTTGTGTTATGACCTGAGAACAGGCCTGCTGGGAATGCAGGGCCCTATAATATTGATTGAAAATTTGTTTATTATGTATGTACATACAATCTACGCCAGATTCTGAACAGACTGTATGCTACTGTACTGACACTGCATTCGACTGTATTCTTCGCGCCCTGCACTGCATTCGACTGTAAGCCCCAGCGGGATCCGGGTCGGTCTGCATTCCGACCCAGCGCTTACATGCCTAACCCGCCTTATCCCGCTTGGGAATTATTTTGCTGATGATAGAAGCTGCTACCGGTGGGCGCAACTATCGTTCCTGTCATACTAGCTTCCAACAAAACGCAGCTGTCAACGTTCAGCGGAGACAAATCAGCATGGCCAGTTTACTTAACGATCGGTAATATTGCCAAAGATATTCGTCGCTCACCTTCAGCGCGAGCAACGATTCTCATCGGCTACCTCCCTGTCACAAAACTCGAGAACTTCTCGAAAGAGAATCGAGCTCTGCGTGGCTATCAGCTTTTTCACGATTGTATGCGATCGTTACTCAAGCCGCTAGTAGCTGCTGGAATGAACGGTATCACCATGGATTGCGCAGATGGATTCCAAAGGAAAATATACCCCATTGTCGCTGCATACGTGGCAGACCATCCCGAGCAGTGTCTTATTGCATGCTGCCAGGAGAATCGCTGTCCAAAGTGCCTCGTGGATCCGGATAAGCGAGGTGATGTCGTTAGCAGCCTTCTTCGAGACCCCAAGATGACTGCATCTGCTTTGAAAGCAGCCGTTGAAGGCGACATCACGGCGTCGTTCGTAACTAGAGGCCTGCGGGCCGTGCGACCATTCTGGGCAGATCTTCCCCATTGCGACATCTTTTCCTGTATCACGCCCGACATACTGCATCAGCTTCATAAAGGAGTATTTAAAGATCATACCGTCAAGTGGGCAACCGCATCTGTCAATGAGAAGGGCACCGAGGTTGATCGTCGGTTTCAGGCCATGACCGCACATCCCGACCTGCGATATTTCCGCAAGGGCATATCTCTGATTTCGCAATGGACGGGGACCGAGTATAAGAACATGGAGAAAGTCTTTCTGGGAGTCGTCGCTGGTGCTGCTGAGAAAGATGTTATTCTAGCGGTTCGTGCAGTCCTCGACTTCATCTACTATGCTCATTTCGAAACACATACCGAAGAGTCGTTGCAGAATTTGGACCGCGCATGGCAGGCATTCCATCGATACAAGCACGTGTTCCTCAGAAATGGAGCGCGCAAGCAACCTGCGTTTAACATACCCAAACTCCATTCGATGATCCATTATGTCCGTTCCATTCGACTCCTAGGTACCGCAGATGGATACAGCACGGAAAGTCCAGAGCGTCTGCACATCGATTTCGCCAAGCTAGGTTACCGCGCTAGCAATCGAAAGCAGTACATCTCTCAAATGGCAACCTGGCTCAACCGTCAAGAAGCTGTGCGCCGTTTCGAGGGCTATCTTCAGTGGCTCGAAGTTAGGAAGGGTGCAGATGGCAGCGCTGAAGACGAGGGTGAAAGTGACGGTGAAGAGGATAGTGTTACAGAGGCTAAGGTGGTTGAGGATGACGAGGAGTCTGTGCCAAGTCTAGGTGAGCATAAGCATTTTGGCCTCGGAACGTGGACTCACATGGATGGCAGAGAGATATAAGATTGCCAAGAAGCCTCCATATCTCCGTGTTCCTATCGAGAAGGTTGTAACCCGATATGGTGCTCCAGACTTCATCGAATGCCTGCAGGACTTCCTTCATCGAGAACGCAGGGACGTATGTGCATCAACAGCAACTGAGATTCATGGCTCTACCAACGTCTCGATCTTTAAGCAGTTCAAGGTAACACTCCCAGTGATGTCCCAAGTATCCAAGAAGGCTACTGTCGACACCGTTCGCGCGATTGCCTCACAGCCGACGAAGAAAGAGCCATTTGAGGAAGAAAGTCCTGGGAGTTTCTCGACTGTTCTCGCGCACACTCAGACATCAAGACAAACCCATGATCAGCGGAATGAAGAGCATCCGTTGCACGGTGCGTCACACGCCGTGAAGTATGGAGAACTCTGGTTTTTACTCGATCAATTTTTGCAGATCTCGCGGTTGCCGAAGTTCGTGCAATCTTTCAGCTCACCGGTGAACACTCGCGACAATATAGCAAGCCTCTCGCCTACGTCCAGTGGTTCACCTCATTCCAAGCTCGCGACAATACCGTCGGAATGTACACAGTCTCACACTCCACTCACAACCATCGTCGCCGTGCATCTGTCATTCCGATTATTGACATTGAGCGGACATGTCATCTTATACCTGTCTGGGGCGTACACGCTGATTACACAGTCACGCGCCATAATGCACTGGAGCGATATACAAAGTTCTACGTGAATCCGTACTTAAGGCATTATGATTTTGTGGTTTTTAGGCTACTACTCGACCGATGGCTCAGGAAGCAGAACGAGCGTGCGGCAGTCATACGGCCTGAGTAGCGTAGATCTGTACCTGTAACATGTAGCATTCTTTGTCAGTGCTACGTCAAGCTACGAGATCATACATAGTCTGTTAATGATTCTACGGGGGCTAAGCAAGCTACGATGCGCATCTGTAAGAGCTACGATCGCTACTGTAGCTACGATGCGTACGTTCGAACCTCCATGTCTACGGTGCAAAATCGCTTTTCCTGATGTATGGCAAGGAACTCCATACTGCTGGGCCCTCTGGCACGCATTACGCAGCCCCTGCCTTTCATCCCATGTCGTGGAGTGGAAGAAGATGGCTCCGTCAAGCTTTCTGCCTGCCTGCTTCGAGATTGCACCATACGGTTGTTGGCGGACCCCCATATGGCGGGATTCTGCCGCAGAGGAAAGCTAACGGTTAATGCTGAACGTGGACACTCGTTTAACGTGGAGGCGCATCATCAGCAGCCGATACCGGAGGATCTGAAGTATGTTCTGGTTTGTTGTTTTCTCTGGGCACATGATGTGATGCCGCAGTGTCACTATTACTTTTGGATGGTGGGCATAGAGACTGAGCCAGGAAAAGTCCGGAAAGTCACAGTGCTGAGGATGGAGTCTGCAGGTGACCGTCACAGGCTCGAGGAGCTGACTCGGAAGCTCGCGACAAAGACAGAGGATGTGACCCTTATATAAAATGACATATTGTTGTACTTTACATACATTCTTTCCAGCTGTGCATGATTTCGCGTAGTCACCGAGCATACTCTGTACAAACCTCGAATCCGCAAATGTACCGACCTGCATCTCGTAGGCTTTCAAGTTTCCGCTTCATGAGCGATAGCCAAACCGCGGTTGCCATCTCGACGAACTTAAATGCTCTCGCGGCGGCGTCGAGATCGCTATTTTTGCTGGGAGGTATGCCAGAGCAGTTAGATCGCCTGGTACACATAGCGCGGTGCGGTGGTACAGTGTGCTCGCGAGACAGACGTCGCGTGTCGTGGCACGCAGTGAAGGTGAATTTCTCGAAGGCCGTCGGTACAGATGCGATGGCGTGGTACACTGCCTTCCCTGTGACGTTC
>JANHOG010000937.1:0-10674 GCA_027627325.1 Phlebia brevispora
CTGATTATTTCTTGTAGCATTTGCCCTGCTGCTCTACAAAATTATTTCAAACATACCCCAATATAGGTTCACCTACACAAATATTTCTGTTATTTTATCTATCCAAATAACAGTGCTATACACAGATTATTAGTGTTGCAATATAAAAGTCACAAAACTGTTGCAATGCACTCATCTGAAAGAAATACACATATCTCCACAACCAATTAATAAATTAGAGTAAATCCTGGACTAAATAATAGGTTATATACCAGGCTTTATTTTCTTCATATGTGACTTTAACCCTATCTGTGCTCATTCAAGAACTACAGTCCAATCTTTCCAAGTGTTGCAAATATTACAACAGTTTTGTGAGTCACTATACTGATCAACTCCATGGCTTTCTCAGTTGCAAACAACCATATCAGCCTGAAGAAAGCTCATGAATGACTTGGGCATATCTCATATGAGTACATCGAGAGACATCTCAACAAGAAAAATGACTATTTCTTCTATGGTCTCAAGATTGACATAGATCGCATGGACAGACCAATCTGTGAATCATGCCTTCAGAGCAAGATTTCTCATGTACCAATCACCAAATGTCAGGCAAGTTCTTGTGCAGCATCCTTTGGCAATGTCATACATATGGATGTATGAGGACCAGCTCCAGTGCATATATTGAATCAACACTGTTATACAGTCATTATAGTCAATGAAGCTACAAGATGGCTCGAGGAGCCATTACTCTATTTGAAGGACAGAGCATTCACAGCCTTCATTGCTTTTCATGCTATATGTCACAGCAATATGGCGTATCTATCAAGATGGTTTATAGTGATCACAGAGGAGAATTCCTAGGCAACAACTTCATAAACTTCTCTACCTCCAAAGGAATTCAATGTCACCTCACAGTCTACGATATGCCTGAACACAATAGAATTGCTGAACACACTCACTGCATGATTTTTGGCACCATTTGTACTCTACTCGCAGCTTCCAAGTTACCTCCTATCCTATAGAGTGAAGCTCACTGATATACAGTATTTATTTATAACTATATGCTTCACAGCTTTCTCAATTTCAAGACGTCTTATAAAGTATGATATGGACAACCACTTGAAGTCTACTTCTTATGTCCTTGAAGATCACACATTCATGTCAAGATTGATCCATCCTCTAAGCTCGCACTGTGCTCAACTGTTGGTTATTATGTTAGACATAACTTGACATCAAATGATGTATGTGTTTATTGGCCTCAGTTTCACAGAGTTTTTATTGAATGCACAGTCATATTTGTCAACAGTTCTACCGTCGAAGGAGAGCTATCTTTATGAATTTCACTTCTAGATGACTTTGACATTCCTCAATATAATTCTGAGACCAATTCTGAAGACATTGCACAGCATGAAGAAGACCAGGAAATGGAAGACATGGGTCCACCTTCTAGCATTCACACTGAGTACACCTCTTCTGTTCTCTGCAGCACACCTATCAATGATATCGACATATCTTTCAAACTTCAACTTGATGATCCATTGTCATCACCTGCATCTAAATCCAGTTCCACTCAATCTCAGCACATTCGCAAGCCCTCTGCTAAGGCACGTGCACTACTGAAAGGATCTGGCATTACAGAGAAGAAATTTGATGATGAGAATAGTGCTTTTCTCTCTGTCAATATAGCTAATATTGCATCACAAGTAGGAAATGATCCTGTCATTATGCGAGAAGCTCTCAACTGTCATGATGCAGAGAAATGATGTGAAGCAATGATAGAAGAAATTACATGCTTAGAATCTTAGAACTCTTGAGTATATACCTATCCACCTCTTGATGCTAATATCATTAGCAGTAGATTTGTCTATTACTTAAAGCAAGATAAAAATAGACAATCTACTTGCTATCATGCACATCTCATAGCACAAAAATTTTGACAAATCTCAGGCATAGACTTCAACATTGATGATACATTCGCTTCTGTTGCACAACTCAAATCCATCAAAGCCATCTGCGCTCTCACTGCCATTGATAACAATGAGCTTAACCAAGTTAACATCAAGTCTGCATACTTATACAAATAAATAGAAGATAATGATAAAGTTTACCTTGCACCACCTCACGGCTTACAAATTATTGGTTTAGAAAATGGTCAAGTCTTCAAGCTACAGACATGCTTGTACAGACTTAAACAGGCAGGCTGATGATGGTACAAGACACTGTGCAGTGCTATGGAACAACTAGGTTTCACCTGATCATCATACGATCATGCAGTGTTCTATCGTCTGCTACTCTCAGAAGAAGAGAATAGCACAGCCATCATATTCTGTCACATCAATGACATAGGAATCAGTGCACCACGCAACTTCATGGCATGCATCATTGAAGAACTTGGATCAATTTTCGAACTCCAAGAAGGCAGTCCTATCCATTATCTCTTAGGCATGCACATTATTTGGAACAGAGCTGAGCGAACAATCCAATTCTCTCAAGTGACTTACATCAGCCAGATTCTACCCAGATACAAGCTCAATCAGACCAGACTAGTGTTGATGCTGCTTGACCTACATATCATTCTCACAAAAAAACAATGTGCCATCACAGAGACACAGAAAGACAAAATGAAAGACAAAGCATATCATGAAGCACTCAGAGCACTCATGTATGCTTCCACTGGTACATGCCCAGATATCACATTCGCCATATTCCTTCTCGCCAAGTTCTTACAGAATCCTAGCCCAACACACTGGACTGCTGTTAAATGCATCTTTGCATATCTGAATGATACAAAACACTACAGTCTGCAGCTTGGAGGAAATTATGCTGGCACTCTCATAGGTTATTGCAACTCTGATGGAATGTCTATGAATGATCAGCATCCCATTGCCGCTTACGTCTTTACTATTGACAGAGCCATCTCTTGGTCTTTGAAACACCAAGACGTAGTATGCCTCTCAACCACCGAAGCTAAATATGTGGCACTCTCGCACATGGCCAAAGAGGCCATATAGTTGTCAAACCTCATCAATGAGATTTTACTTAGTCACCTTACGCTCCCGATCAATATTCATTGCAACAATCAAGGAGCTATTGCCCTATCAAAGGACAACAAATATTACACAAAAACTAAGCACATTGATATCTGTTTCCACTTCGTATGAGAGAAGGTCGAGGACAATAAGTTGAGAATTATGTATCTTCTCATCGATCAAATGATTGCTGATCTACTCACGAAAGCTCTACCTAGTTCACAGCTTGTCAAGCTTGGCAAAGCTCTCGGTCTCACAGCAGATATAAACCAAGTACATTTTGCATTCTTAGTCGAAATGCCAATCCCTCATTGTCATACATTAAACATGTTTCACATATGATTTAATGCATGTTTCAAGCAGAAAGGAAGGCAGCGCATGACACATGATTCAGTAGAACAATAGGCTGTACTGTTGTACTGCATCAGATTAAATTAAAACAGTACTAGACATGTATCATATATGATCTAGCACATGTTTTACATAATAAAGGCAGTGTGCATCACATGCTTCAGAAGAACAGAAGACTATGCTATTACAAGGTGCCAGGCCATTGCAAAACCTGCATTGTGCATTACAAACATGCAAGAAAGAAGAAGGCTACACTGCTACAATATATTAGGCCAAATTGAAACCAGTGACAACACAGCCCTCAAACTCCTACACATCTTAGTCATCTGGCATGACAAATTAATAGGTGTTTCAGCAGCATATTTCATATTCAACAAATTGCCAAGCATGCTCTCAGAAGTTTCATTAAGTAGCAAAACAGGTTTCGCATGCTGAAATAACTCATCTGCTGGCCATCAATCAATCCTACTCAACATTCACATTGTGTCAAGTTCTACAGCAAGTGTTTGAAATTACAGAGCATTTGTCATATGACTCAAGAGCTTGGTAAGTGAATTTGTAGGATTAATAAGCATAATATGATTGGACAATGGACAATCTCTAAAATAGTATAAATAGACCTCATGTATCTAGTTTTTTTTTGTGCAGACCCCTCTCACAGGTGACCACTCAGAGCAGTGCACACCTACCAGAGTTAACACAGGTGCCCAACTCAGAAGATGATCATTACTTCTAGTATTTTACTGTCTTTGCCCATGTGCATAAAGAGTATAGAAACCCCCTTGTGACATTATTTTGCAAACTGCAAGTAAACAGTTGGTCAATGTGACGTAGTCTTGACAAGTTCACTTTGGTCTCATTGTATGCGTAAGCAACTTGACTTGCTTGAGTCTACGTAATGCTAATATCGAGCCTCAAAGATGTCTCTACAGTCTGCTGATTGTGTTCCATCGCTGTGCATTCAGTGATCAGTCCTCACTTGCCCTCTGCACTGTTGACTCAGTGCTCGTGCACATAGTGACATTGATAGTTTGATCATACAGGTACATCTTCAAGACACACGGACACTTACTCACAGTTTATAGTACACTCATTGATGCAAGTCATTTTGGTTAAATTCAGTCAACGGCATTCACTCAGACATATCACACACTACCTACATGCACACTAGCAGCCCTATATGTACAGCCTTCAAACATTCCTTGCCCACATATCGGTGTTGCATATAGGAACTCGCTCAGATAGTCTAACTAATGACAAGTCCAATAAACCTGAAGTTCTGTCTGTTCACTCAAGCCCTTAAATAGGCTGAACAATAGAGTATGTGACATCACTAGAGCTAAAGCTCTTTACGAGTGCACCGGCCGGTTGACCAGGACCCGTTCCGGCAGGTTTTCCTATGACTAGGAGCCCGACTCGGAGCTACCCATTGAAGAGGCGCCGGCTCTCCTGTGTCTGACAAGTTGCTGACCTGTGAGTTCACCGGACTGCTGGACACCGTACAACTCGCGGATCTGTCCCACCAGACACTAGATGACCTGCAGGTCAAGGGCATCCAACATAATGTAGGATTATATCTACGTCAATTTTGTACTTAATATATGTCAATTTTATGCTTAATATGTCTATTCTAATTCAGCATCCGATGATTGCAACTTCTCGTGATCACTGTAAGCCTTCCACTCGCTGCTATGAAAGTCAGATAGACTACATACGGTCTTGAGCGAAGGCATACTATTACTACTATTACCATCATCCCCAGCATCATCCCTGGTGGCGGCTACAGCAGCGCTCTCGGCCTGAGTCTTGCCAACCAATTCATGAGAACAGCCTTGGGTAATGGCCGCCTCAGCAATACGCAGGCAGTCAACACATGCTTTGAGGGCCAATAATGAATTCTAGTTTAATGATTGTGAGGGCCGCGTTTCGAAGACTAGAGAGAGTCACTCACATTGTTTGTGCTCTTGAGGCCTTCCAGAGCCTCGCACAGTGTCTTCAGTGCAGGTTCTTCACTTTTGATGGCGATGTTCAGACAGTGTTCCACGTCGCGCTTGAGGTGCAGCATATTCAAAAGCAGTGCTGAGACCGCGCACACGAGGCGTACGTTGTCGTGTTGTTGATCCGTGGTTAATGCGAGTACTGCAGTGTCATTGAGTTTCGCAAGTGACGGCAGCAACCAGCACGTTGCTTGGATGCCCAAATTGTGGCATGCCTCTTTCAAGAGAGGAGATTCCGTACATAGAACCTAATAGACAGCATTCTCAATTAGCTTGTGAGAAGATATGGAGAGGTTGACATACCTTGAGGCAATCTTGAACACTCAGATCCTTTGCCTCGCTGCTAGCCTGCCCTGTGAGAATGTGTGCCATCGGAAGTCAGTACGAAGACGAGGATCTGTAATCAGGAGAGCACCCTGCCGAGTTGCATTAAATCTGTGCAAATTTGCAAATATAAATAGTGCAAATATACCAGAAAAGCGTCAGCGTGAATGGTGACATACCTTCTAGATGCTGTACGGTCAGTACTCATCTGGCATCCTGAACTGTGGCTCTAAGACAAAATGCAAATCTTCCTGAGGCTGAACTGTGGACCCACATTCCAAGTCAGCAATCAGTGAAGCGCTCACCGTGATCAGTGACGTGGAGCTCAATTGCAGTGAAGACGAGAGGTGATTAGCTGTATTGAACAAGGAGCCATTGAGTAGATAACTGTCATAGCGGCAAGGAGGGCACAGAAAAGTGAGAGAGAGACCCGTATGAATGAAAGATGAGGACTATTAAGACGTGTGGCACCCTGGAAACATTCGTATCAGTAGCGCACAAGATATAGGGGTCACATCGCCTTCACGTCTGAGTTCAGTGTGATGACCTGCGTCCCCTACCAATTTACCCAACAAAAACTCTTTGTCCTTCTCTAGACCCATGTCTTGGCTGCCTTGATGAGTCAAATTGCCATCTAAATTTCCATTTCTTTTTCCCAAAGTCGCCATTTGCATAATCTCGCTGAAGTCCTTGTATCATGCACTGAATATTTAAGGGCCAAAAAATCGATATTAGTGCATCCAATACGCTCATTCGTGCTCTCTTATGTCTTCTGATTTTACTCGTCAATGCAGGCAGATCGCTGGAAGCACTGAGAGCGGCACGCTCACCGCGCCAAACAGCCATGAATCCTCTCCGGCTCCTTCGACAGCAGATGCACTGCCCTCCACCACCCCTGCCACGACAGCGATGGAACTTCCACTGGACAACCGCGCCACCAAAAAGGCCTCTTTTGAAAGACGTTACCGTACAGCCGAGCGCTCAAATAAAGACATTCTCCGTATGTTCTAATTTGATGTTCATATTTGCAGATGACTTACTGCTATTCTGAGCAGAGGACCAGCGCAACAGCTGGACTTCGAAGGTCTATGATCACTTTCAGCCTCCCAACATCATTGTGGATGACCGCTCTGGCGAGGTGAAGTACCAATTCATTTGCAAGGCTCATCCATATGTTCTCTGTTCTCTTTGTTTACATAAAAGTACCTCTGCTAACATTCAAATTCAACTGTAGTACAGTCAACCCAGTTACACATGTACGCTGGGATGATTCCACCTCCAACTTCAAGTGTCATATCGACTGTTGTGAGGGCCGATTGGCTGCGCTCAGTGCTCACATCGAAGAATTCGCCCATGGTACTGTCTATAGCAAAGGCCAACTTCATTACTTGCTCGCTCTTTGGTGTGCTAGCCGCCATCGCCCTTACCTTATCATTGAAGACCCTGAATTACTCGCAATCTTCTGCATGCTATACGCAAAGGTCGAGGTGCCGAGTGCCATTACCCTATCTCGCGACATCTGCGAGATCTTCAACATCGCCTGCAGTCATCTAGCGACAAAACTAAAGGTACACAATCACCCTAATGCCCTATTATAGACTGTTACTTATCAATACTAGTAGGCATATGAAGGCCATGTCCATGTCTGCCTCGATGGTTGGACGGCGCCCAATGTCATCTCCTTTTTAGGAGTCACATTTCATCAGGTGGTAGATGGTAAGATCCAGTCAATTATCCTCGATTTCATCAAGTACGTGCTGTTCTTCACCTGCCTACACATCGCACTCATCCATCATATTTGATCTTAGGCTTACTAAAGGGCATACCAGAGAATATCTCAGCGAGAAGCTAGAGAGGTGTTTGCGGGACTATAATATCGACAAAAAGGTGCGTTCACAACTATTCCATGCGTAGCATCTATACTAACACCTATCAATCACATAGCTTCTTGCCGTAACCACGGACAATGCCTCTAACAATGACACGCTCATTCGCGAACTTGGAGATCTGGGTGGCATGAACTCAACGCTAACACATGTCTGCTGCTTCGCTCATGTCTGGAACCTTGCTGTCAAGGTAGTTCTTTATCTGGGGCCTCGATTAAACATGAGATCACTTACCTCTTTGGTCACTAGGCTATGGTGTTCCCATTTACAGACAAGAAGTGATCTGGGTGCAAGGTGTCAGCATCTAGCAAGCACAAGGCAGCGCGCTCAAGTGACAGCGACCTCGATGATAGCGAAGTTGAAGATGGCAATGAGGACACTCTACTCGATGCCCTTCTGGCCGAGCTGGATGAAGATGAGGAGGAAGGAGCTGCTGAAGCTGCAGCAGAAGAGAACGAACTCGACGCTGACCGGGAGGCTGCTGATAATGATACGATTGAAGATGTCGTAGCAGAGATCGATGCAGAGGATGAGCTGTCTATGGAGGAGAAGCGACTCGGTCGCTTCGCAGTATCGAAGGTGCGTGAAGTCGTTCTGTAACCTTATTTCATTAATTAATATTCTATTTTAGCTGTCAGGGCTCGCGAAACAAATCTTCCACTCTCCTACCCTTCGCTCAGACCTCACCGCTATTCAAACCAAGCACGAGCTGCCTCAAAAGCAGATGCTTCGTGCTGTGGCCACTCATTGGAACTCTTTAGCAGAGGCTATTGGTCGAGCGCTCGAGCTTCGGGGTGCTCTAGACTGGTTGTTGGCACAAGCTAAGCACGACAAAGGTGGCAAGAAAGGGCTACGCTGCTACAAACTGTCGAACGAGAAGTGGAAGCTGCTTGAACAGCTATTTCAACTACTAAAGGTGCATTGTTCATTGTGTCTTATCTCATATTCTAATACTAATGCTCTTACTTGCTAGGCCTTCTTGCAGGCTACAGAGCACATCTCGAAGTCATCTGTGCCCCTCCTCCATTAGGTCATCCCCCTCATTGATGCATTAACGTCCCATCTCGAGAAAGCTGCCACCAACCTGCACTTACTCCACCCCGTGCGTAGCGCCGCCGCACGTGGGCATTGCATGCTCAACAAATACTATAGTAAGATGAATGATTCTATTATGTATCATTGCGCAATGAGTAAGTGGCATTCATGAGTGTATTTCAGTCTTTTGCTGATTGTCTTATAGTGCTTCATCTATCGTATAAGCTGGAATATTTCCGTCAACATGAGTGGTTGCCCGAGTGGATTCGAACAGCTGAGGACATCTTGCGAGACCAATGGGCAATTTACTATAAGCCTGATGATGTCAATTGGAGTACCACTGAGGTGGCGGTAAGTATTTTATTGCTTCTACCAACTGCACACTAATGAAACATGCTATAGACAACAACTACCACATCGGACAACCTGTTCGCCGAGGTTGACTCTTGGGGCAAGAGCAAGACATGTAATTCAGTCGGTGACTATCTCAAAACTGATATCGTTGTGTGCGCGGACCCTCTCGCCTATTGGATAGGTCTCTTAGGACGAGACCCATTGGCTCAAATGGCCCTCGACTTCCTCTCGGCACCTGCGGCATTCGTGGAGGTAGAGTGCACATTCTCAAGGGGCGGCCTCACAGTCTCAAAGCGTCGTCACATGCTGTCAGATGAGTCGATCTGCACTTCGACTGTCTTGGGTTCCTGATCTGTGATGGGAGGTATTATACCTGAGGAGTCTATCATCGAGCATCTGAAGAATAAGAGTATCCGCTTGAAGCCCACAGTGACTAACAATGTCTATGTAGAAGCTTCAGACTCTGAAGAGGACATCCAAGTTCTTTAATAGCTACAGTAGTTACATCATGTACTATGCTTACACTCTCAAAAATTGATGGAATTGTGCGCAATTATTGAAGGGTCTGACCTGGTGCTGGATGGACATGTGAGATACTGGACACCTGAAGCTGCGAATCCCTAATCTGGCAGGTCATCGCACGGATCACTTGACGAGTACCTGCGAGCATCCAAGACTCGTGAAGAGCTTTAACTAGAGCCCACCGCGAGGGAGAAGAATTCATATTTTTCCCTCTCTATCGAACTTATATGACAACACCACCATCTACTTACACAAGAGTGTTTACAGTTACTACCACCCTACAAGCACCTCAAGTTCCACTACACATGGCGACTATAATTTAGTCATGAGGTGCTATTGATCTTCCTATTTCTGGTATCAAAGGAGCTCCAAAGAAGTTCAAAGGCTGACCTAGTGAGGTTGAGCACTTTGTACTTCATTATGAGAAGCTTTGTGCCAAGTATCAAATTGATGACTCTTTGAAATGAATCAAGAACATTACACAATACTGTTCTTGATGAATTAGAGAATTCCTCGAAGGTCTTGTCAGTTATCAGCAAGGCAACTGGACTCGCTTCAAGAAAGACTTCAAGGAATTTTTTAATGCAGATCACGAGAATCATCACTTTCGAGTAAAGGAGCTTGAGAAGTACATCATGAAAACATGCTGCAAGACCTCCTTCAAGAATATTGCTGCTTGGCATGCTTATAGTCGAAGATTTATCAAAATTAGTGAATGGCTACTTCAATATTACAAGATCACAGTGACTGAGCATGCTATTTACTTTTGGAAAGGAATACCTCACACTTTCAGAGAATTATTGGAGCAACATCTCATAAGCCAAAACTCCACTCATGATATCTCTAAGCCCTTTGATATAGAGAAAATTGAGCAGGTCACTAAAGACCTCTTGCACCTTGACTGCTTCAATCGTGAGCATCTACCATTGATAACGAGAAAGATTCTGACATCAGTGACTTTCTCAAATTTTTTTGACTTCAACGAGTTAGATGAAGATGAGGTTGATGATGATAATGACTCCAGCAGCAAGTCTAAGAAGAAGAAGAAGAAGTTAGCTAAGAAGAAATCCTGCAAAAGCAAGAACACCTCTGAATCTGAAGATTCTAATGATAGATTTAGAAGCTGAAATCAAAGCTCTTTCATTGCAAGACCAAAGTACACTACCAAGTCAAGTAGCAGACAGCTTAGTGACATAA
>JANHOG010000938.1:0-10670 GCA_027627325.1 Phlebia brevispora
TCGAAGTCTACGCCCTTGGATGCTTTGATGTCCTCTTGGACGTGGATGTCGACCGGCTCGCGATTGTAGTTTATGGAGTGAGAGCGCGCCCTTAATTGCACTCTCTTCCCCATCTTGATACGCGTAACAAAGAACCTCGATGCAGAGAGCGAGGTGAGTGGTGTTTGGCGGGAAAGAATGCACGCGTGGTGTGGGTGGCCAGCGCATTAAATACTCACAGCTACAGGTCTGTCTGGGAAAGGGATAGCGGGAAGTGTATTGTGGCCCGATAACTTGGCGCCCGCCGATCGCGATCGAACGTGCTTTCAATCGGATCCAAGCAACCTGCCCATGTTCGAAAAGACGCAAGAGTCAGAAACGCAGACCTGAGGCCAGACTATTTTTCATTTACTAGATGCTAACGTTGACTCCGGAGTCCGTTGGAAGCTACTTGCAGCTTCAGTTGAGTACCTTGTAGGACGTGGCAGGATTGCTTATTCAACCATCTCAGAGTCATCGCTCTTCTGTCGCTCGACTGCCTTCAGTGACCATTTCTTATCTCTCACACTGCTGAGGTTGACAACTAGCTACATCATTGAAGCAGTGCGTCTACTTTGTTCAGATCAATCGCCCTGAAGCGTGTTCATCATTCTCATATAGCGGCGCAGCAAAACAAGAAGATCACGAGACATCAGAATCTCACGGTCATGTAGTTAAAAGCTCGAGCTACATATGTTAGTGACCACCTCACCTCCTTTCCTTGGTGTCGAACGGGTCTGATTCAGCAAAGAGACCCAGCAAGGCAAACATACGTTTAATGTGCGTATGTTTCTGGCACTCGCCTGCACGTTGTACTTGACTCATGTCTTAAGTGTCTGTCCTCGACTTACCACTCTAATCAAACTTCTGTATGTGTCTGTACTGCGACTAGACAAACCCAGTCTCTTCAACACCGATTTGCCGACAGCAGACGTTCAAATGGAACCGAGTCAATTTGAAGAGCGCATCAGAGATCATAACGTTCACAGAAGCTTCATGTACATTTTAATCAAATGCAATTGTCATTTCATTCTGGATGTAATTTCTGGACGAAGGATAAGTGTGGCATTACGCTGACGTTCCATAAGAATACACAGCAAAGGTTCTAGTTGGTGGGCGACTATGGATACATGAGTACGGACTCAATATTAATTCTACAGGTATTCAAGCCCTATACATAGGCGAAAAATGAGTGGGTATATATATGTCCGTATGCATAGTGCTCAGAAGAAAAGTATCACTTCCGAGGCCGGAGCCTCTTCCGTATGTCGTTCTCAGCCTCTCCATCGGTCGTCGTAGCTATTATTCTCTTAGCCGCTTTCTCCACCGGGCCCATCTGTTTTGTTGCCCTCCTGTTCCCCGCGATTGTCTTCTTGGTCGCCTTCTTTTCCGGTACGGTCGTCTTCTTTGTCACTTTCTTCTCCGCTGTACTCGTCTTCTTCGTCGTCTTCTTTGCCGCAGCGTCCGCCTTCTTAGCAGTACGTTTCGCCGCGGCGTTTGCCTTCCTCACGATCTCAACACTCTGCTCCCTCGTAGGGCTCCTCGCTCTCCTTGCCACAGGCTTAGCCCTCCCGGGCCTCGTGACAACTTTCCTTGCAGCAAGGGATACAGCTTTCGCAGCGGCAAGACGGGTGGAAGCATGGGTCTTCATCCGGCGTTCCCCAGTGCCAGCAGCAGCCTTATGATCATCAATATTATGAGTAGCTCGTGTAGCCGCCGCAAGGTCGACCTCAGCAGGGAAGCGGTCCCCAGAGGTATCGTTGGCAGCCATAGCAGATGTGTCTGCGGTGGCGGTAGCGACATTCGGTATAGAGGTGGTCTCTAGGACCTCGGGAGCAGCGTTTACAACGGTCGTATCGTTGGGGACGTTGGTAACATTCGCGGAAATCGCTTCCTCCATAGTAGCGGGGTTCACAGGAGGTTCATCAATATCGATAGGAGAGGCGTAGGGGTCTGGAATACAAGCCGTGAGATGCTTCTTTAGGGTATCCCGGGTGATAAGTCCGTTCACAGTCTCCCAGTCCATGACCGGTAACGGCTTTCCTCTACGCTTGGCGTTCATATACTTGAAGTCGTAGTCATTGATATAGGAGACGCAGGAGTTCCACATTCGTCCCCATTTTCGGAACCACCCATCGAGACCCGCATTAATGGCAGCCTGCGACAGACGGATCCCTTTCACATAGAGCTCGGAGCCCTTGATATTTCCCTTTAATGAAGCAATAGTCCACAGGTCCTCCATTTCCCAGGCCCGAACGACGGCAAGAAAACTTTCCCTCTGCGCCTGGCTATCGACTGCGACCATCACCAGTGTGCACCATAAGCAAAGCCAGAAAATGGACTCGAAATCGTGGCACAAAAGGTGAGGGATGGATTCGTGGCCGGGAAACTGCAAGGCATTTGCGGCGTCTTCAATGAGAGCAATTGCCATGAATGCGAGGGTGCCAGTCCGATGTTTCGACCGTCTGTCATGCGATTCGTTAGGGTCATCCGAGACGACGGTAGCCATATCAAAGTCGATGAGGATGAAATTCAAGCGACCGTCACGATGCTCATACATCACGTTATTGACGCTAATGTCGCGATGGAGGATTTTAGCTTTGTAGCGCAAATCATGCAGACCTGAGGACATCACGGCCGTGAGTATAGGCAGAAAAGGACTAGTGTTACACTCACAATCTATCATCTGGTACGCCATAAGGGGTATGCTCTCTGGCGAACTTGAAAATAGTGTTTCTAGCGGAAGATATTTGTCATATATAATCACACGCAATGTGCGATCCTCAAACTCGGTCTTCTCCTTAGTGTAGAATATGCCCCGGACACCGTCGGACATTTTCCACAGGTCTCCCCACGCATGAGCTGTCGGAAGATGACTCACACCGGCTGCCGCAGCTTTGTCGATAAGTTGATGTTCCTCCCATCGGGTCGTCACCTGATAGGATAGTTTAGCGATAAGATTGCCCTTCGAAAGTTGAGGTCTAGTCCTGACGGTGTAGACAAATGTTCTGCGTCCGGCGAGAATATACTGCGTAAAGACTGAGTCCTGCAGAGTGAGATGTATGTCCTTCGTATGCGCAACATTGCCGTCAGGCCCGAGGATCGTCTGAGGAACCTTGAGCGTGTGTCCCTTCAGGTTCTCCGGAGGCCAGTTCTCTGGGTAGGGAGCGCGGCGAGGCGGCTTGATGACCGAAGGGAGAGCGCCCAACTGCGCTGGAGTCGCGCATGCGACTCCAACGAACAGAGCAGCAGTTCTCTCGAAGTCGTCGACCAGGGAGATACTGTCGGTACATACGAAACCGCAAGCGTCGTAGTACCACAGATGAAGCCGGTCGTTTTGCATCATGATGTTGACACAGAAGAGTCGAGTGCCGAACGTGCATGCCAGAGTTTCCAGCGCATAAGAGCCTGTCTGAATGGCCGCCTCTCTGAGGTCAAACGGCTCCCGTTCTTCGCTATCCATCATCGAAGGGTTTACATGAGGCTCTGGCAATCGAACAGACTCGAGTACGTCGTGGCTCTTTCGGCGACGCTTCGTCCCGACGGACACCGAGTCGTCATAGTCTGAGTCTGAGTCTGAGAGGTCGCGATCGCTGTCCTCAGTGCTGCACGCTACACTCGGAGATGGGGGCGCAATGTGCGTAGTACCAGATCCAGCGGCTGCTGTGGCAGGGGGAACAGCGCGCTTTCGATCCTCCACAAAAGCAGTAAGCAGAGGCTCCAAATCAGCCGTCCCTTTGAGCTCCCAATTCATGATGTCGTCTACCCAGCGTACACCCTTCGCGGTAACTTTTTTACCAGCAGAAGACTGTTGTTGGCTAGCCGCACCATGGGTTGAGGAAGAGGCCGTGCTATCGCCATGGCTTGTAGCAGGGAGTACTGTTCCCGGATCGCAGGCAAGTCCGCCAGGACGATCCGCAGTAGCAATATCACTGCCGTTCGTGTCGAGGTTGCAACTATCCGCAACCACATCAGATGCAGGGGCAACGTCAGAACGGTGAGAAGACGCCGCAGTCTTCTTTGAGGCACCTCTCCTCGGAGCACGACCTTTCCTCTGCGGACGTAATTTAGTAGTGGTTGGGAGGGATGAGTCTTGCTGGGTAGACTCAGTTCTAGGTTGCTGATCGGTCTTAGGAGGTGAGGGGGCCTTAGGCGGTGGAGAACTGTTGCCGGTTCTAAAAGGGGGAAGGTTCACAGCATGGCGTCCGCGAAGAGTAAGTAGATCTGGTTTTCGTTTTGCACCGAGTCCGCGGTGGGCCTCGATAGGACGAATGTACAATGGATCGTTCTTCCTGACACAGATATCAGCAATTGGATATTCCTCAGGGACGCCTGGTAAGCGACCGTGGGCCATCTGCATGATGCGATTGACGAGGTCGGAGAGAGGCTCATAGCGAGCAGCCTCTCTTGTCGCCGCACAGAAAGCTGATAGCCTAGCAGAAACAGCCTCGTCCTCATGCCATTTCTCCCTCGCAATGATCGACATCCATTCTGTCATCGTCTGAGGAGTGATCCCAAGGACAGCTTCCACAAACGTGTCAAATTTGACCCGTTGCGACCTCTTGAGATCCTCTCGAACGTAAACATGAACAGAAGCACGCGAGTGGTCCGTAAGGATCATGGAATCAGTAGTCAAGCCGTATGGACTATGTTCCTTTGGTACCACCTCCGGTGGGTTCCCGTCCTGGTCAAGGTTGTTGTCGTCAGGACCCTCGTCGTCACTACAGTCGAATCGATCCGGATAGAGCTCCTGAGTAGACATTGTGGCATATCAGAGATGCGGAAGCTGCAGATGAAAAGTGGGGGAATGGGGGGTGGCGAGACATGACTTACCGCGCAAGTTTATAAACGAGACACGTCCATAATGGCCTTTGATGCGAGCTCCGTATGGCTCACATATGGTGCTTGTCCCCGGGACAAGCAGCGCGGCGGTGTAATCTCGTGAACGCACGCGAATAGTTTCGCGACAAAGAAAGGGATCGCCCGAAACGGTGCACGAACACAAAGCGTACACGTCTAGAACGTCATATCCATTCTATAGTCAGTTCATTGGGCCATGCCGTTGTGCGTTCAACAACCTCACCTTTGAAATGAAGTGATGGTTTGAGAAGAGGCGGTTACAGGGCGTTTACACTCATGTTGGCCCAGCGCTCGCATAGATGATCGCGTCGATCCTTTTGTTCATTAGACGCCTATCGACTGGCTGTACTGCGCCACATGCAGGACGCTGGGCACTCCAAAGGTATAGCACGCTGCTATGCACGAGAATATGCAGTGGCATGGAAGGGCTCTAAATCAAGAGAATACATGGGATTCTATGGATACATCACTGCGAACCGTACCATATTACACCTAAATCCAGACCTAATCAACACAAAACAAATAGCCGGGTATCGTGCGGCCAGCTGCTCAAAACTAAGATTATCGCTTCCGAGGGCGTAACCTCTTTCTTACGTCGTTCTCACCCTCTCGCACATCTCGCAGCGTCGTAGGCTTCTTTATCGCCTTCTTTTCCGGTGCAGCTTTCTTCTCTGTCGCCACTTTCTTCGCTGTACTCGCCTTCTTCGTCGTCCTCTTATCTGTTCTGCTTGCCTTCTTCGCAGTGCATTTCGCGGCTGCGTTCGCTTTCCTCACTATCTCAGCGCTCTGCTCCCTCGTTGGGCTCCTCGTCTTACTCCTCGTGGCGGGGGTAGCCCGCCTGGTCCCAACCTTTCCTACAGAGAATACAGCCCTCGCAGCGGCAAGACGAGTGGAAGCCCGCTTCCTCACGGATCGTCCATCAACGCCAGCTGCAGACGATTGTTTGGTGACGTCGAGCGTTTTGACGGCAATCTCCCCGTCGGGCTCCTGGTCTTCATCGGCTGAGGTTTCGATAGCCGCGCACACGATGGGCCCGTCCTTAGAGGCTCTAACCTCAGTAGCCGCATCCCCCGATGACCGCCTCCCACGCTGCGTCCACAGAACTATCTTTCCTCGCGGACGGAGTGGCGTCAACAGCAGGAGCAGTCGGGCCCACTTGAAGCCTAGGAACATCAGCGTCCTCAGGAATGACGGCAATTAGCGCATCTTTGAGTTTATCTCGCGTCACAGTGCCGCCTGCTGTATCATAATCAAAAGGTGGCGGCGGGCGCCCTGCTATCTTCGCACGTCGTGTTGCGCTCCTGTGTGGGGCCATCACGGCTTCATGCTCGACCCATAAATCAGTCCAAGTGAGGAACCACTCCTCGAGGCCGGCCTCAATCGCGGGTTTAGGGAGTTCGATGTCGCCACGTGACAGTGGAGAAAAGCGTAGAAAGGACTTGGCATGCGCGATCGCCCATAAGTCCTTCGTCTCCCAAGCTCGGACTTTTGGCAAAAGCTTCTCCCTTTGTTGGGCAGTTTCCACGGCAAGGAGGACCAACATACACCATAAGCACAACCAGAAAATTGACTCCAAGTCGTGGCATAATCGATGGGCGATGGGAGCGTAGCCTACACCATTGACCATTGCGGCGTCCTCGATGAGTTCCACCGCCATGAAGGCAAGCGTTCCTGTCCTATGCTTCGAACTCGGAGTATAGGGTTTACTGGGGTCATGGGAGACTTCAGTAGCCATGTCGAAGTCGATGAGGATGAAGTATAAGCGGTCGTTTCGGTATTCGTACATGACGTTGTTGAAGCTGACATCACGATGCAGCATGTTTGCTGTGTAGTACAGATCGTGAAGACCTGTCCAGGAGTATTAGATGCGTGCATAACGGGAATAAAGCACGCGGCCACTTACAATCCATTAGCTGGTAAGCCATCAACGGGATACTTTGAGGAGAGTCCGGGAATAAGGTGTCCAAAGGAAG
Source organism: Phlebia brevispora (assembly GCA_027627325.1). Classification (NCBI taxonomy): domain Eukaryota; kingdom Fungi; phylum Basidiomycota; class Agaricomycetes; order Polyporales; family Meruliaceae; genus Phlebicolorata; species Phlebicolorata brevispora. The sequence continues at coordinate 6,852 of JANHOG010000938.1, forward strand.
GTACTTCTTGTAGACGATGGTGCGCAATGTACGATCCTCGAAATCCGTCTTCTCCTTGTCGTAAAATACTTGCCGTACACCATCAGACATCTTCCATACATCACCCCAAGCGTAGACGTCAGGGAGGTGTCCTATTCCTTTACGACGTGCCATCTCGATCAATTCATGCTCTTTCCTTCGGGTGCTGACCTGATACGAGAACTTGATGATCAAAGAGTCGGTTGACATCGCAGGTTTCGTTTTGACCGTATAAACGAAAGTACGGCGGCCTGCAAGGACGTAATGCGCGAAGACATGATCTTGGAGAGTAACTTGTACGTCTCGAGTCACGACTTTGCCTGCCACCTTGAGCGACTGCGGAATCGTGATCGAATGGTCTTTTAAACTTTCTGGAGGCCAGTATTTGGGGTAAGGAGCATGGGGAGGGGGTTTAATCGCGCTAGGGATAGCACCTAGCTGCTCCGGAGTGCAGCAGGCGAGCCCAACCACAACCGCGGCGGCCTTTTCGAAGTCGTCCAAAAAAAGAAATGCTCTCGGTATAGACATAGCCGCAGGCATCGTAATACCAGAAGTAAATCCGGTCGTTCTTGAATAGCGTATTGATGCAGAAAAGCCTGGTACCGAAAGTGCACGCGAGCGTCTCTAGTGCATAGGAGCCTGCCTGAATAGAACCGTCCTTCACGTCCTTGGACAGCTTCTCTGAGCCTTCCAGATTGTCGCGCACGACAGTAGGTGGATCTGGCTTGCGGATGTGATAGAGGAGATCGTCGTCGTCGTCCTCTCGCCGACGTTTCGTCCCAGCCAACACCGCTATTGGGCCGGGATCGTCCGCTTGAGCAAGGTGTGCGTGACGGGCGATGGGTCTTGCGACCGGTCCAGCAGGATCCTCACCTGAAGGCCCGCCACGCTTAGCGGCTCTAGGTCTATGCGGCCTAGCGGGGTTCTCGAGAGGGTTTGGAGTATCAGGAGTATCGGAGGGAGCGATCTTTCGATCCTTGAGAAGAAGTGCCAAGGGCCTAACCAGATCTGTGCTCGCCTTCAGTTCCCAATTCATGATGGCGTCCACCCAGCGCACACCAGGTGGGTCATCAGTGGTATTCGAGGGCACAGCATCACGGGCCTGGGATATACTTCCAGAGTCGCCAGAAGTAGTCGCATTCGTCGAGACTCGAGTGGCCTTTCTACCCGTCTTCGTTCTCGCGCATCCAATGGCTCTGGCATTACGGGGCTTCCGACCAATTCTAGGCTGAAGATCAGGCGTAGGATCCACCTCTGACGTATCCGAAGGACGTTTCTTGGACTCATAACTAGGAGATGGAAGGTTGGGGATATGTTTTCCACGAATCGTGAGAAGGGCAGGTCTTCTAATCGCCGCAAGACCGTAAGGGAAGTCCATTGGGCGGATGGGTAGAGCGTTCCGTTTGACACACATGTCGTCAATAGGGTAGACGGCAGGAACACCAGGAAGACGATCGGGCGCCATTTGTATGATACGATTGATGATGTTACAAAGAGGATCATAGCGGGAATGTTCGAGCGATGTTTTGCAGAAGAGGTTTAGATTGGTTTGGATAACGTTATCTGCAAGCCACTTATCGTGGCGGATGATCGACGTCCATTGAGCCAGACGTGCGGGTGGAAGGTGGAATACGGCCTCTATGAACGTGTTGAACGTCACATGTTTAGCCTGCCTGATGTCTTCACGAATGTATACGTGAACGGAATCCCTGTCGCGTTCCGTTTGTAGGTTATAACCAATATCCATACGGTCGTAGGGTGTGCAACTCCCTTCGAAGTATACACCTTTGTCTCCGGCTTGCGATTCACTAGGTTGTGAACTCTGTGAAGGAAGGATTTACACTCAGAGTTCGCCGAGGGAAATTGGGAAAGGTTTAGTAGTAAAACACGACGTACCGAGCTCCATATGGCCCGTAAATGCTTTTTCCTAGGACAAGTGGCGCGTGCAGACTTGCGAACGCTCGCGACTAGCTTAGCAAGTTCGAGAAAAAATACAGTATCCTCCGAAACGATGTACAAAATATACTAGTCTAGAGACCATACCCATCCTACTGTCAGCTCGTGGTATTCTTCGGTTGGGCATTTGACAAAATCACCTTCGAATTGAAGCGATGGACTGAGAAGAGGCGGTTGCAGGGCGTTTACTCCCCCACGTTGGCCTGGCGGCGCTGGCGGGTGCATACATCCTTTTGTTCAAGCCTTTATTCACGGCGGTATGCTAGACACTGTATTTTTTTCACCAGAGACACACCCCAGTAATGTCCGAGCAGAGATAGCCTCGGAGAGGCCTTGATAGCTGTATTGCCTTCAACTTCAGTTGTCGGGACTCGGGAGCGGCGTCACCAGAAAGCGGCACTGGTATGACATCCCGGTATGCGCTGCAGTACCTTCAAGACTTCAAGATTTTTCCTCGGATGCTACGAGAAAGTAACGTACTGTGGGTTGAGAGGTAGCCTCTCGTGGATGACTGAGTGAGATGGGAATGAAGCCGTGACTCAGCCTGGCCTGAGTCAGTTCTTCACTGTGACCCAAGCCACCACGACCTCCTTCCTTCATATCCGCTCAATTACTGAGGACGTGCTCAAAAACTGCCTACGAACCTTCATGTCAGGGCACGAGCAAAACCCGGCGCAGACAAGTGCCGCAGAGCACATCGCTCAAGCTGCCAAAGCCGCCTTCGAAGCATCGCAGCTCATACCCTCCTCCGAACGTGTAAAAGCGCTCTACGAGATCAGGAAAGAGCTTGAGAGCTCAAAGGCGGAGATATTAGAGGCGAACAAGAAGGATCTGCAGGTGCGCCACGCAGTTGGATTGGCAGACATGGTGGTTCACGACAAAGCGCGATAGTAGGCGGCACAGGCTGAGGTCGATGCAGGTCGCATGTCCGCCTCGCTGCTCAAACGCCTCGACCTGGGCAAGGGCGACAAATGGGATGCTATGTTGCAGGGTATTACAGACGTTGCTGAGCTCCCAGATCCTACCGGGGTAGTAACATATGCATCTGAGCTCGACGACGACCTCGAGCTCTACAGGGTCTCATGTCCCATCGGCGTGCTCCTGGTTATCTTCGAGGCACGTCCTGAAGTTGTGGCCAACATTGCAGCTCTGGCAATCAAATCGGGTATGTCTATGTGTCTCTTACATTGTGGGGATTCATTCTAATAGCGACGGCAGGTAACGCTGCGATATTGAAGGGAGGCAAGGAATCAAATGAGACTGCACAACTCTTATCACACGCCATTCAGACTGCGTTAGCGAAAACAGAGATTCCTAGCAGCTATATCCAGGCCATCCAGACAAGAGCAGAAGTATCGGCATTGCTTGCGTTGGACCAGTATATCGATCTAGTGATCCCGAGGGGCAGCAATGCGCTCGTTCGGAACATCCAAAATAATACGCGTATCCCTGTGATGGGTCACGCAGACGGTTTGTGTGCTGTTTATCTCGACCAAACTGCCGACACAGACAAAGCGATGAGGATAGTCATTGATGCCAAGGTGAGCAATTAGCCCCAAACGCTCCTGCAATGCAATTCACTTTGTTGGTTAGACCGATTATCCTGCGGCATGTAACGCTGCAGAGACCTTGATCGTCCACGAAAGCATTTTGACGACCGTGTGGCCAGAAGTCGCAAAGGCACTCCTCGCCGCCGGTGTGGAACTGCTCTGCGACGCAGCGACACTCTCCGCACTCTCTTCACTATCACCCGCCCCACCCAACCTCAGCACGCACGTACACCCATCCAAGCCAGAAGACTACAATACGGAGCATCTCACACTACGGCTATCCGTCCTCGCAGTA
>JANHOG010000939.1:0-10667 GCA_027627325.1 Phlebia brevispora
CTCATGAGCTGAGTCCTGCTTTGTCATATCTCGAGCATGTCTCCAAACTCCGCATGTCAGCTCTGTGTGTGACCTGCCAAAAGACTGGTCACAATTTTCCGAGCTGTCCGACGTGTGGGGACACGTGGTGTTCGCGAGAATGCAGAGTGAAGGGAAGTCAAGGTAAAAGGCATACGTGCCCAAAGGTCACCGATACTGCCATTGTTCGAGCCGACGGACTTGAGCGCCGCATAGCCTGATGTTCATACCAATCATCATTCCATTCTCTCGCAGTTGTATCGTCGTGGTCAGGGACCGCGACGTATTTATCCTGCCAAATACACGCACATCTTAAGATCCACACTATACCCTGACCATTATGTAGCACATTGTATCAAATATGACATTCATGTTCCAGAAGACGTTGAAACTTTACAGCCCATTAGGCTTCAAACTTACTGAATGCGAACGTACACCAGCAGTCACGGTTTGGTACACGTGGATGTATGGTAGAGGGCGTACCTTGGTCGGCTGTAGTACTGTTTGCCCTTTGCATATCGCTCATCACAGTGATTATCAGAATAATTCTATTCAAGGAGGTCAGGGGGCAAAACGATCTCTCGTCAGAAGATTCCTGGGCGGAATGGTCGCCGGGGTGCGTGCTCCGGATCCTAACGTTAGTCAAGACAGTCATATCTCGTGCGAAAAACACTCAACAGCGGTCTCAAGACATAATTCCGGGCGGTCACATATGCCTCCGCATGGGTCGGGGCTACAAACATGGCGAGTATCCCGACGATGTACGTACGTATTACCGCTAGCCGCGGGCCGCCGCTATCGGAGGCAAATACACGCTATCTAAGGCGGAAGTATATCTGGGTACTGTCTGGAGATAGATATGCGCGGTGCTGGGAGCTAAGTTTGGTGGAGAGGAGGCTGGAGAAGATACTCCGCCACATCCACGAATCCAGCGCGGCCACCCGCCGAGCCAATCTCAGCTCAGACACCCGCGTCACGAAAAGGGGAGTGAAACAAATGCAGCGCCCCCTGAAAGTCACCTCTCGGTCGCGCGGGCAGGGCATTTCTTATCATCCTTCATCCTCATAGACTGCCCTGAATTACCGTAGGGCTCGCTTAGCGGGAAATATCTTGTGAAATCAGGCAACATAGAGCCATAGATCCGGACATCTCATTAAGGCGTCACACACAGACGCTCGAGAAGCCAAGGTGAGAGCTGATGCAGAGTTTCGGTCGTGTGACACTTAAATAAATCTTTCCTCCTCCCTCTTAAAAACTCGCGCATGAGCTAGCCCACATTTCCTATCTTACGCTCCTTGATATCGGACTCCAGGCCATACAGGCCATCTCACGTACTACATAGCCATCTCTATATCTCTATTTGCTGGGTATGTCCTGCGTTCATCGCTCATCGAGAGATTCGGCCGACTGACTTCATCGTACAGCATAGTCCCCACGTCATGTACGACTCGCCCAATTCAATTGCGCAGGAAACAGCCTTTGCTTTCGCCCACTATCAATCAGATTCTCTCTCGACCGCCGGTGCACAAGTGTCCATTCAGGATCTGTGCAGTACTGAGGGGCTGTTACGCAAATCCAACCATACTGCTCGGGATCCTCGCCATTCAGTTGAAGCGCTACCATTACAAAATCCGCGAGAAACTTCATCTCGTACACGAGATGTCCACCAGTCGAGCCCTGCCCGGGCTCCACACCATACACACATGCGCTCGCGCTCCGCCACCACCGCGTCACCCTCCCCCTCCTTTATTATCTCTGACCATCACCGGACAAGGTCAGCATCTATCTCAGGGAGCACACGTGGTACGAAGTCGAGCTATACCTATCCAATGACTCTTCCTCGAGGCATCTTCCCTAGAGTGAAGCCCGTGCTGTCTATCGCTACAGAGATAGAGGAAACGATCGGCTCTTTTTCACCTACCAGCTGTCCTCGACAGCACTTACACGATATTTTGGAGACATTTGTGCCTCCGCAGAGACGGCGTTCGTCCCTGAGGGTTGTCACGACTATTGCCCGGTCAGGCAAGTCCGACTCTCGTGAGTCGTCCCCAAGCAGCTCTCTCTCTCCGCCGCTCTCCCCAATCCCCTCCATATGCCGCACACCGTCCTCATATTCCGAGTCGGAGTATTTCCCCACCGCGCCATCGTCCGCGGGTCCTGCCACCCCGGTCCACTCCGCTGTATCTTCCCCGCTGGTGCAAACTAAAGTGCTCCGGCCAATTTTAGAGGCTCTAGAGGATTCTTCAAAGTTCCGCGTACAGACAGCCTGCGCATCTTGCGGAAAGTTTGGATCCAACTACCCGTGTTGTCCACGGTGCGGTGAGATGTGGTGCTCACGCGCCTGCAGGCTCAAGAGCACTGGAGGCAAACGACACACTTGCGCGAAGAAAACCTGACGATTAGAAATTTTCACCTCGTGTAGGGTTTGGAATTTTTTTGTTTATCTGAAAAGTCATGACGCTATCGCCGCTCATGTTGGATTGGATGGATGGTCCGCGCTTTTGTTTACGTAGCTACAGTATACCGCTCTTATGTCGCTATCAAGTTGCTTTGTATCGTAGTTGTGCTCAACCCTTTTGTTTGTGTGTTCGTAGTCAGCTGAACGCGCCTGTGTTTCATTTCCGTGATGCTGTGTGAGAACGCTGGACAGGGCGAGAAAACGATACGTAACAGAATTGGGGTGGGCGCGAGGAATGATGCACATTGCACGGGCCTAGACTCTTGCTCCCGGGTGAACTTTGTGTGGCGATGCACTCCAGCTCGCGGGAGCATCTGTATAATCGCATCTGACAGAAGCTGCGATTCGAGCTGACCACGATGCAGCCTCAGCGCACGAGTGCACGGCATGACAGCACTCTAACACCGTGCCCCAATTCCGGCGTCTACTCAAGGTACCCGAATCCTCAAACCGTCAGGAATCCTTGACCCCTGCCTCTGCAAGAAGCTTCGCGCAACGCTGCGCTGCCTCGTTGACGGACGCGATATCGCTCGAAGACCTGCCATGAGATTGCGCACCCACGAGTCAGCATAGCGAGCAATGCGGCTGACTGTTTCGCACTCACCACTCTGTTTCAAGAATCACGTTTTCTGCTTCCTCTGTATCACAACCCACGTCCTTGCTCTGCAAAATCAAATAAAGATATTCGGCGGTATTGGTCCTGATCTGGATTGGACGAGGTAAGGCAATTCCTCGTCCGGATAGATAATCATGTTCCTACCTTGGGATATTGATGGGCCAGAAAGTCCGGAAGCAGATGACTACACGCCACACGCAGCGCGGGCATGCATAGCAAATTGACGATGCTGAGCAACGGATGTGAAGCAGTCCCGACTCAGCTTGCGAGCGTATTGTGAATAACGGACACTTACACGCGCATCGACATATCGATCCTCTGCACATTCTTTATCCGGGAGATATTTCTTGATGTCAGGTTCAAGAGCGCTTCTAGACTGCACAGCGGATATAAGTCATAATTTCGCAATAATGCAGCGCACGTTCGTGGGCGTCGGGACGAACCTCCTCAGACCTGCGGCGTCGCTTGCGGCTTCTTCGAATACGTCATTTTCTAAGAGGATGCTGAAGCATTGCAATATTGGCACCACGATGTTGTTTATGGCGGGGTTGGCTTTAGCGTCGGCGAGGAGGTCGCCAGCTAGGGTACAGAGATCGAGCGGGGCGTCGGTACTTCTCACGGGCAGATTGGCCGTGTAGCTGACTAGGCTGGCAGACACGGGACGTTGCTATGTGCCATCAATCACCGCAAACTCAAGAGCCGGAGGCATAATTAATTACCGTGCTATCAGTCTTTGTGCTCGCGCTGAGCACTAGACCTTTGAGAAGGGCCCGTCGGTACTCTTTGATGTCCAGGAGCTGGACGACCTCGGGGAAGAGCCACGCTCCTTCATTCCAGCCGATGGTCTCTGACTCACTGTATTGATCATGAGGTTAGCCATATGACGCGTTCTTGGGTGTAAAGTATACCTGAGGAACAGCTGCCTCATCAGCTGGTCTCCGTGGATTCTCCACGCCTCGCCTCCGTGTACCTGTGGTATGGGCAGTGAGAGAAGACGGATGAACTGCTCTCCTGCTTGTTGGCGGACATTGTCCAGCCGCTCCACGCCCTGCTTTAAGATTCCCGCTAAAAGGCTGTGGTACTTGGCCGATGGAAGGTACTCTTCGAAGTTCGGTATTGAGGCGGCGTTCGTAATGAGGGTCTCAGCGAACGTCGCGAGACCCTTGACGCAGGCGATCCGCACCCATGAGCCTACGTCTCCACGTTCATCCATTGTATAGTCTTCTAGCCCCGCTAATAGCGAATCCAACATTCTATTTACCACATCGCTGGGTAAACCTGCGTACTTATTAAGAGTGTAGCCTTGAATAGAAGCCCAAACGGCTTACATGCGTCGTGACCAGGAATAACGATGGACAGAATTTGAGGCATTGAATTATAGGCATTGCGGCGGGCTTCAATGTTCTTCAGTACTGTGGAAGCCTACCCCGCGCGTCAGCGCCGTAAAAGCACCGGTGAGAACAGCGTACCGAACGGTTGACACTTTCTACTAAGAACTGGACTGCTTGAAGTATCCCACGTGAATGCGCGCTGTAATCCAAGACGCCGAGGACACGACAGACGCTCTGTTGCATCGCGGGTGGCCCAGTCCTGCCTTCGTGGATGAATGTATATGTCGATCCCATGTCAGGATAAGAAACGTGAGCAGACGGTTTGACTTATCTCTCGATTTGGCCAAAGCAGTCGCTCAGCCTGCTCACTGCTGCCATAGCATCAGCAGCAGCCTCCTGAACAACTACACTTGGACTTTTCAGTCCAAAGTCCACAATCTCGCGCCATGGGGGCGACGCTAAATTCACCGGAGAGTTCGCCTCAGTTGGAGAGATACCTTTAGCAATCAACTCGCAAGCAGCTGCCGTAAGGATCTCATGTCTACGTGATAGCACCATGTTCGATGGCACCGTCGACAAATACATGAAGATCTGAAACACTAGGATAAGCCACGAGAACACGATTGAATGCGAAAGCTTAACCTTTCGTCTTGCCGCTATCATGCTATCTTCTCCCGCGATAACGCCAAATGCGGCCGCTAGCTCTGACAAAGCCAGCAAAGCTCCGTGAATGTCGCCTGAATCGGGAAAAGTCAGATATTGTGCCTAGTAGAAGTACAACAAATTGTAAAGAAAGGTGAGCAGAAGTCCCTAGCATAAATATCATAAGAGACTCACAATACGGTCCGCACATTGTAAGCCCAGGATCTGAAGGTCAAGTTGACAAATCCTGCAAAGAGATTGTGCAGCTAGTCTCCTCATCGCGGGATCCCAGTGCCGTAAACTAACGGCCATTAGGTGCTCCAGCAGTCCGGGACGGTACTCGACGTGCCTGGAAAATTTTAAGCAACAGGTGATTGCTGGCAGTAGGAACCACTTACTCTGCAACTTCGACGGCAGCATTAAGGAAGGCATGCCTTCGCGTTCCCACAGCATAGAAATCCGTCTTGCGAAGGACGTCTATCCCGCACGGGAAGAGATTCTGGAGACGGCATGTGAGACACAGCGAAGTGAGTGGCCGATTAAATTTATGGCATCTTACCGTTCTCCCTACAAACTCCTGGAAAGCGGCACTCGCAGCTCTACGAATATGTACTTCTCGGTCGAAAACAGCGACAGTGACCAACGTCTGCGCAAGTGTGGCAGCGAACGGTGAGAGTGCAGTTGCGTTTTGCGCCCGGGCAATCGACCACAGAACATAGGATGCAGCGTCCCTGACACTGGACCCCACAGAATTCGAGCCTCGCCGAATATCGAAATAGAGTGCCTATGGCAATTTGCCCGCTTAGCGCCGTTCATGCAGCTGCACAAACGTGCTCTCACCTTCTTCATCCAGTCTAGCAACTCACCGAGTTTACTATCTGAGATGAGGCTACGTCTTGCCATTTCTGCGCAGGCGAGGCATGCTCCATGCCATGTCCCTTCTGCTATTGAAGGCATGTCGTACAGGCTAGCCGCCCCCATGGAGTGAATCGTGAATAGCTGTAAGACCTGGTCCAGGACTTGCTCTGCAAACTCCGTAGGAAGGCGTTCCGCTATCCGTGCAACAGCCTTCGCAGAGGAGTAGCGCACTATAGTGTCCTTCAGGAAATGTTCTAAGTGAGTCTCCTCAGCTAATTTGTAGACAGAAACGCACCTTGTCTTGCAGTGCTTTGAACAGATCCTGGAGTACAACCTCAGTTTCCTCTGGAACATCGATGTCTTCCTCCTCGATCTGGTTCACACCGTCGTTCTGACTTGGTAACAGCGCTCTCGCTGCCGTATTTTAGCTAAATTGCTATACAGGATGTCGATGTTTCATACCTCGACTGCGGCGTGCCCTGGCGGGAAGCAGGCGTAAGAGTATGCGAGACGACAGCTTCACGCGGAATTTGCGCAGAAGGGTGCAATTTTTAAGCACGTCCACCTCGTCAACGCGGTCTATGAGAGAAAATAACGCTGGTAGGTTGGACTTGATCAGAGTGGCAGAGCCAGCTTTTGTAAGTTCGCTGAGAACGTGTAAAGCTCCTATACACTAGGTAATGTGAGAGACTAGCAGGAGTATGTATATTAGTAACATACTGGGATAGGATCGGTAGGTTTGTCCATGAGCTCAGCGCACCACTGAAGGTAAGCTGGAAATTTAGCGGTCATGTCCTTCCTGAATTCGTCAGTCACTCTCATAACCCGCACAAAATGCGGACTGGGCGTACCTATCGTATAACCGTGCTAGCATAACGGCAGCACCTTCGCGCTCGACACCGGCTTTGCCCAAGTGAGATTTCGCAACTTCCTCAAGATCTTGAGCTGTCTTTCCTAAGCACTCGGGTTCGTCAAACTGTGCCAAATCGAATGGAAGCATGCATATGAGGGACAGCCACAGAAGCATGACATATCGCAAAGGCCATTGCGTAGGATCCTGCGCGGGGCCATCGGGCAGTAAGAGAAAACTGAGTGCCGTAGATAAGTCTGAGACTTCATGAGGAAAAAAGCGCGCTGATATACTATTCGTAAGTATGCAACGCGTTTGAACTAGCACAGTGCGCACTAATAGTTTTGTATCCGCGGAACTTCACGTAGTGGTATAGAAGCAAAGTAAGATGCCCGATTTCGTCCTTCGACGCGTTAGGATCCGGGGATTTGACTAAATTCTTCAGATTCTCCACTACAGGATTCACAAGTTGGTCCAAATAGGGATCTAAAAGGTATGCCTGCTCTTGGTATTCGTCCAACTACGGCAAAGGTCAGCATCCGAAAGACGCTGTGACGAGTTTTATGAACTCACAATTAAAGATAATTTCCTCAACAGTGTCCATGTGTCTCGATCATCCTGTTCTTTGCTTGTACATTGTCGGAGCATCTTCTCCTGCAGCGCCACGAACTCGTCGTGTTTCTCGAAAGAAGCAAACAGCTTGCGCTCGCCCTGTTCATCTTCCATTATATATTGCTAAGGTCGTCTTTTTTGGCCTGTGAAAACTCCAATAGAATGAAAGATTGGAGAAAAAGATGAATTACAGGACGTAAAAGTTGTGCAGCAAGCAGTGGTCGCGTCCTGGACGCTTTCAGGTGTGTAAGATCAGATCAGATCTCAGAACGCGATCTTCAGTGATCGATGATAACCACGTGTGGCGGAATGGTCATGTTCAAGCGCCGCCCATTGAGCGCCCGCATTTCTTTTCTTTACCAGCTCCGTTCAGTCGAAGCTCAGACTATTACACGCGATTCCTGAACACTATTTTGCTGCATAAGGCACACAGTCATGCCAGAGAAACAGAAAATTGCCGCAAAGCGGAAGCGAGATGTTCCCAAGAAAGAGGTTAGTTGTCGGGCAGTCTGAGAATAAGAGGGGAATACTGAACAAAAGAATCAGGATGACCTGTCTAAGAAGCTCACAGGAAAACTGGTATGCGCTTCGCGATATTCTTGAACGTAGAACAATGCCTGACATGCTCAAGTCATTAAGCATCACTCATTGAAGGATGTAAGGAAAGCGGCGAAGAAAGCTAAGGCTTTCGAGATACAGAAGCTTGTGAAAAGGCTCAAGGGACTCAGGTACGTGCCACCACGTAGATCGGACGCGTGAAGCTCAGACCACCAATAGAGCTAAGACTCCTCAGTCTGAGGAGATTTCTAGTCTGGAGTCGGAGCTGGAGATTTTGAAGGTGTGTCTCGCATCTTGCCTATTCGTCTACTCGACCTAAATCGGCCTCCGCATCTCTTCTGTAGAGGACCGATCATGAACCATTCGCGCATACAGCTCTCAAATCGAAAGTCAAGAAAGACAAGCTGCTTTCTGGTAACGAGCATATGAAGGTCGCCGTAGCGGCTGAATTATCCACCAACCTCGTCCAACCCGCAGAGCCTGGCTCACATCTTGCGAAAGTACAAAGACGACTCCTCAGTTCGAAAAACCTAGCGTCCGAAGTCTCTATTGTCATAGAGCTACTTCGTTTGACTATCCAACCTCCGCCGAAGAACGTTGATCAGGACAGTGATAATGATAATGACGAAGAGAGCGCGGAAGGTGATATCGAGCCGCCTACCAAGAAGAAGAAAGTAGTAGAAGATTCGAATACGACAGTGGAACATGATTCTGATGAGGACGAGGACGAAGAGGGCGAAGAGGATGGGAGAGTCGTGCTCAGTGAAGGTGATTCGGACATTGACGACGGCGGATGGGAGTCTGGGTCTATTAACGACGGAGATGCGTTCGGAGGTAAAGACGAAGGAGGCAGTGAGGACGAGGAAGGCGTTGCCAGCGGAGATGAAGATGAGGACGATAATGAGAGTGGGAACGATGACGAAAGGAAAGCATCCGTACAATCCAAGCCTACAAAGGCAAGGCAAGCCACCGAGAGCTTGAACCAGTCGAAAAGCAAGAAAAGTGCAGACTCGACCTTCCTTCCATCACTTTCCGTCGGATTCATTCGCGGAGACTCGGATGCCTCTGACTGGAGTGACTCCGAGGCCAAGGTGGCCGATAGCGTACGCAAAAACAGGCGAGGACAGCGTGCACGCAGGGCGTAAGTCATTTAATTAGCTGCTCTAAACTTAAACTGACGATCTGCGCAGGATATGGGAAAAGAAATACGGTAAGAACGCCAACCACGTCAAGAAACAGCGCGAAATCTCTGGGAGAGATGAGCGAGCACATGTAAAACGTGGACCAGACAGGGGACACGCCGATGCCAGAAGATCGAGGAATCAGCCTCGTCAAGCAGCGAATACTGCCCCTGCTACATCGCGTTCGTCGTCGCAATTCAATAGAATGCCTTCAGGCACGTGTTGCATGATAAGGCCCTCTTTACCTGCTTGTACTGATGTCATTGTCACTGCTGTAGCCCATGAGCACAAGAAAGAAGACAAACCCTTGCACCCGTCTTGGGAGGCAAAGCGGAAGTTGAAGGAGATGCAAAACCCTGGCATCGTGCCGGCACAAGGAAAGAAGATAGTGTTCTAGATCGCGTTACTGCTGTCCCCTATGTTCTTTCCATTCATGTAAAATACACTTGCATGTCATATTTTCTATGTGTTACAGGAATAGTAGGTGTACCATATAGATAGCTGAGCCGCGGGCCTTACGCTTGAGATAACCGTGGGAAAGCTGAGGGCGCGCCGCGAGCGCCTAGCCGATGCACTTGTTACGCAAAGCTCTTGCGGACGGGCTCATCTGCGCACAGCCATCGCATCCTTTGTCCAACACCTACGATGGTCGTCGATCCAAGAATAAGTGACAAAGAGCTCGCAGCAATTAATGCGGCAGCCGTAACACGCGAATATCGCGTGAAGCCACATCTAGGTATGCGCAGACTGGTCTCAGAATTCCAGAGTGCGGCTGAGGAAGCTTGCAGACTACCGCACGGTATCCGCAATCAACGGGTGCGTTTCAAGGAGTGAAATCATAGTTACTTAACATGTGTTAATTGGAGGATCTCAGGCCTTTGGTCGTGCTGGACAACGTCAAGGTGAGTGCAGCAGCACATCTGAGACCAGTGCTCGAAGCTAACCCTTGACCCTCGCGAACCGTGCTAGTTCCCTTCATACAACGAGATTGTGCAGCTGACGCTACCAGATGGCACGAAGCGTGGAGGCCAGGTTCTCGAAGTACAAGGCAAGAAGGCTATCGTGCAGGTGTTTGAGGGCACGTCAGGCGTAGACGTCAAGGCCACGCACGTCGAGTTCACAGGTAGCAGTATGAAGCTTCCTGTTGCAGAAGACATGCTTGGGCGGATATTCAATGGGTCCGGACAGCCTATTGACCAGGGCCCGAAGGTGTTCGCAGAGGACTATCTGGACATTAACGGTGGGTGCCTGTCCGCACCATAGCCTCGTGTCTGGTATGAACCATGAACTCATGCAATCGCCGTAACGCCAGGGTCGCCCATCAATCCCTATTCCCGCATATACCCTGAGGAGATGATACAGACGGGTATCTCGACCATCGACGTCATGAATTCTATCGCCCGTGGGCAGAAGATTCCGATTTTCTCAGCGGCCGGTCTCCCACACAACGAGGTACGCTCGTGTCTCGCGCACGCAATCAGCGCCGCGTTCTCCGTCACCTATCGCACACTCCTAACTCTGATCCCCGTTCTCTTTCTGCTCC
>JANHOG010000094.1:0-27495 GCA_027627325.1 Phlebia brevispora
CCGAGTCCTGACCTTAGGCTGCTTTTTGTACTCTGTCAGAAACTGCGTTACCGACGGCGAGGGCGCTTTGTGAGGGATGTCGGTGATTGCCATGTCTTTCAAACTCCGCGCGTCGCGGCTCGGGGGCGGGACCTGGACAAGCGCCTTGCTACAATCGTTGTTCTTTCCTACACCTTTCATGCACAGGCGATACGGTAGTACGCTTCTCAACGCTTGTTACGGGCCCAACTGATTCTATTGTAGTCATTGGTTCGGAATCGTGGGACCCCCCTCCCCCCCCACATGAGTAGATAGAGTCACTTGTGGTACTAGCAACTGTGGTCCGTCACGATGAGGATCATAGTTCAGAGCTGGTTCTATGCGCACAGCGCTCTTTCATTACGCCTCGGATGTCTAAGCTCGTGGTATGTTGATTTATTATTGGCTTTTCGTTCTCCTAATTTATGCTTTATTTTCAGATGTTCGGATTCACCTGACTCATCCCGTTTGTAGTGAGAGTATGGCTGTTCAGATGGACAAATTCCCCGTGCAAACAGAGAGATTGATAAGCATAACGTAAATGCGGTACGTGTATCTTCGTGCGGCCCCAGTTCCGTCAAATCAATGCCCCATTTCCTGTTCTTTTACAAGGCCGTCGAAAGCCTTTCTGAGCCCGCACTACGTATCATGACATCAAAGGATTGCCATTACTTCTTGGCAGAACGGCAACTTCATCGGCATCTAGTGGATAAGCTGTTTAACGTCCTGCGGGATCGCACAGTAAGCACATGAGCTCGCGAATATGTACAGTCTCGGACTGATAAAATCGTCTATCTCCATAGGATCTTGGAATGTCATGTTTGGTCGCTCACACCTGGTATAAAACGCCCTCCTGGGGAGGGTAGGGAAAAGCATTGCACTATTTTCCATGGCTCAGCCGGTCAACATTCCAGCCAAAGTACCTGTGCCTGTAGACGATGGCGCCTGCGATCACCTCTTGAACCAGCCACTGGCGTCGGATGTGCTGCTGAGGGCCACGCTCCCTGCTGCACAGGCCGACGACGAGAGCACCCATCATCTGTCGCCATATGTCTCCGTTGGGGAGCTATCACAGAACGGGCTCGTCATCCTGTTCATCTATCCACGCTCTGCTCCACCCGACGGAAACGTTCCTGAAGAATGGAAGGCTATTCCAGGCTCAACAGGATGCACTCCGCAGAGCTGTACGTCCTTCGATGACATCGCATATCGTATCCGACGGTCCTGATGCGCATGCAGGTGCATATCGCGACGCGTACCCCTCGCTGCTCTCCGCTGGCCTGCATCCTGGCCATCTCTTCGGATGCTCGGTTCAGGAGCCAGCAGACCATGCTGAGTTTTCCGCGCGGCTCTGTCTGCCGTACGCCTTACTATCCGATGGAGACCTAGTTCTGCAACGAGGGCTCTCGTTGCCTACATTTGAGTGGGAGGGACAGACCCTGACGCGTCGTCTTACGCTTGCCGTGGACAAAGGCAGGGTAGTGAAATTTTGGTACCCTGTATTTCCGCCGGAGAAGGACGTCGATACTGTATTGGCTTGGTTGAAGGCTTTACGTGAATGGCGCTTGAGCGCCATATCGGTAGGTGTTGCAGTGATCAATTCTCCAGTTTTCACCTGCTAACGTACGCTTTGTTCTCCTTTGTGCCATAGCTTTGAGTATGTAGTGATTCAGTAGCATTGGAGATGCCAGTGCTTTAGACATCTTGGTCGCGGATATCTCGTTGGGCACAGAATCCATGTGTCACATGTTCTATTTGTGGGCCTGGTGAACATACAGGCTTGTCAACCCGAGAAGCATCAGGTACGTCGCATCATATCCAACTATTCTCATCCTCCGCGCATTGTTTGCATGTCCTTTGCATTCCAGTGCGTGGCGATGCACAGGCGGCGGTGTTTCTGCGGGTCCGTGAAAGATAATGCTGAATGTAGAGCAGATAGGCACGGGACTGGGCCCCCTTTGATGCATGACAAGTTACGCAGGCAAGGATGCCTTGACATCTGCTGAGACGGCGCAGACAGCGTTATCTTCATGGGAAACGTGTTGTGGTTTTTCTCTTTGTTTATGGTAACGTTATCGTTGCAACCGCTTCGCGACGCCAAAAAAACGTTCCCCCATACCACATTCGCACTCATCAATCAGCCGAGCAGCACAGATCGGCAATTTACGCACGTATTTGTGCGAAATCGGTATTTGGAAGTGATGGGCATTCCCTGCAATCAGAAAATGCGGGGTCACGTTGGCTTTTACGAAGTTAACCGACAAAGCTATTGTGTTACTCACCTTTTTGTTCTTAGACACGTTGTGATTCAGGGAGTTCCACTTATATACGTGAGACCCTTATGCGTGTATATCAACTTCTCCATGTTCGGCACTTACGGGTCCACTACCTCCTCGAGACAGCCCGATGGCTTCCCAAGCGAGGCTGTCAAAGTCGCATTGGCTGAATCCATTGCATTGGGCACCTTTGCTGATACTGCGTATGTGCTGTACTCTCGACGAGTACGTGGAGGCAAAGTGGGGGCCGCCAGGAAGGTCTACGCGAGCAGCACTGTATTGAAAGCAGCAGGAGACCATTTTCGTGCTCGTATGTGTCATCATCAACTTAGTTTCTCTTACACCCCTTACGACTTTGCAGAGATCGAAGGCGGTTTCGCTACAAGAGAGATCCTACCAGAAGAAACTGATGCATATGGCTATGAATCCGATAGCGACATTGACGATTTGGAAGGGTCAGCGCCTTCGGACGTAGCGGAGAAGGAGTTGGGACCTGTTGAAATAGAAGTAAGCAGTATCTTCGCTCTGCGCTGGACATAGAGTAATATAAATTAGGACCAAGGGGAAGGGGCTGGTCCGAGTCTTTTCGACGACGGCAAAGACAGAGATTTCGACGTCGCCGAAAAGAAGCGCCATAGCCTCGAGACCGAATCACGAGCAGTGGATGCTGATGCTATGCCAAGTGAGTATTGCATCGCTGTTCCAGATGTTGCAGCCAAGACGTAAGTTCGCTCTTCAGCCTCCGTTGCAATTGCTGATGCTGCGCAGGTGGCATGCTCTTATATACTATATCTACACTGGGCAGATTTCCTTTGCACCGTTGAGGTCTCAAGGCCAGGAATCAAGAGCCAAAGCTCTCGAGAAACACCGGCTTGCAAACCCTGCTTTGCCAGCCTTGTGCTCCCCTAAGTCTGTGTATCGTCTCGCGGATATCGTAAGTGCTACCTGACCGTGGTTCTAAAACTCTTGTTCTCATGCTGCTCTGAAGGTCGGCCTCGATGCCTTAAAACAGTTGGCAGCAGAGAATCTTTCTTCGAAGATGTCAGCCGATGTCATCGTTCAAGAGGTGTTCTCTCGATTTTCATCGACGTACGTCCACCATTACTACTGTGTTGTCCTCCAACATTAACAGATAATTTCTTAGATACCCTGACGTCTTGGCCCAGCAGTTGAACTACCTCTGCAAGCGAAATATTCTTTCAAAGAGGTCTCCTGCCGTTCGTCAGAAACTCAAAGACGTGGTTGAAGGCAATCTTCCGCATACGGAGAATTTACTTGAAGCACTCCTTTTCAGGTTGTCAGACCTCATCTCGTCGTCGCCTGAAGTTCCTGTGAGCATTGCAGTTATAATTACAGTGACAGCGAGAGAAACTCTAAAGAATCTCAGTGGCAGGAAATTTAGTGGCGCTGGCGCTGGACTCTTTGGTATCGCCACAGCGCAGCCTGCCACACGATTCAGTAGTGTCCAAAGGTACAGTGGGACTACCTCTATCAGCCAGTCTGGCAAGAAGAAAAAGGGGGGAAAGCGCTACTGATGGGTGCAGGACCGGGTGATCTATGCTTTGTACGCGAAGAAATAATCGCGTCCAAGAATACAATCTTATCATTGAAGTAATGGAGTGGAGCGCTGTTCGACGATAGCACTCTCACGACTTCTGTCTTCATCACAGTGACTATTTCTGCTGTTTCTTGTATTGAAACCATGCAGCCCCGAGCCATGCTCCCGCCCTTCTGTCAGCTGCGCGCTCCACGCCCTAAACACACGAAAGTCATATCGTAAAGCTGGTTCTAAATGAGGGCTCGGCTTCGCGCCTGCAAGCAGGAAGGGCAGACTCATGGTTCACTCGTGTAAGTTCTTCTCTTATCGTCTCGAGCGACTTATACAATCTCATTTTAGACACGTTGCAATGGTGAGGTCTCCTTATATATCCCGTACGCAGAGGCGTATATCCAGTATATTCTATGGCATCTACCAACTTTCCGAGCGAGGCTGTAAGAATTGCCCTCGCTGAGTCTATTGCACTCGGCACCTTCGCTGACACCGCATATCTGCTATACTCTCAACGAGCGCACGACGGCAAAGTCAGGGGTGTCAGAAAGGTTTATGCGAGCAGCACTGTATTGAAGGCAGCGGGAGACCACTTTCGTGCTCGTATGTGCCATTCTCTGTCCAGAATCGTTTAGTACTTCAGACTTAGGCTCTCGCAGAGATTGAGGGCGGCTTTGCCACGAAGGAGGCTTTGCCGGAAGACACTGATGCGTACGGCTATGAATCCGATAGCGACCTCGATGATCAGGAAGAGCCGGAACCTTTTAAAGACGGTGAAGGATCTACGGGTCCGCAGAAGGTGAGTCGCCGTCCATCTCTCAAAGTTGATGCTGGTGGAGTATGGAGACAGCTCG
The DNA here is from genome assembly GCA_027627325.1 of Phlebia brevispora. Taxonomy (NCBI): domain Eukaryota; kingdom Fungi; phylum Basidiomycota; class Agaricomycetes; order Polyporales; family Meruliaceae; genus Phlebicolorata; species Phlebicolorata brevispora. The sequence continues at coordinate 4,698 of JANHOG010000094.1, forward strand.
CAAGTAACGGAGACGCCGTTCCCGAGAATGGTGTTGATGAAGACTCCAAAGCCCATAAGGCAATGGAACCCTCTAGCATGTCGGAAGCACGAACAGACGTCGGTGTTCAAGTCGTTCAGTACAAGTATTGCATTGCTATACCGGACGTTGCAGCTAACACGTAAGTCCACCTTGTTTCCATCTTAACTGTTACGGCTTGAACGAGAACTGTATAGCTGGCATGCTCTGGTATACTACATATACACCGGGCGGATCTACTTCGCGCCGTTGAGATCCGAAGGAAAGCAGTTGAGAGCTGACGCTCTCGAGAGGCATCGGGTGGCTAACCCTGCCTTACCGGCTTTATGCTCACCTAAATCTATATATCGTCTTGCGGATATCGTGAGTGCCAGTCAAGCCCATAGCTCTCATACTCATGACGCTCGTAAGGTTGGCTTCGATGACCTGAAGAAGTTAGCAGGAAAGGAGCTTTCCTCGAAGTTGTCCGCTCAAACAATCGTTCCGGAGGTCTTTTGCCGGTTCTCTTCGGCGTGCGTTCACGCGGTGATTATCATTTCGTCACCAATAACTCACGAAAACTTCCCAGGTACTCCAACATTTTGATCGAACAACTGGACTTCCTTTGCAGGCCGGAAATCATGTCGCAAAGTACTACTGCCGTTCGCCAAAGGTTCAAAGAAGTGGTTCAAGGTCATCTTCCACATACGGAGAGTTTGCTTGAAGCCCTCCTTCTTCGATTGTCAAGTCTTCTTTCGATGAGACTTCCTGTTGCCTCTGTGAGTACTGTGGTCGTCTCTGTGGAAACAGCGGCCGAAACTTCAAAGAATCACAGGACGCCAGGTACAGATGAAGTCGCAGGCTATGGTTCAGCTAAAGCGCTGTCCGATGCTGCTACGGTTTCCGATTCAGGTCCCTACGCCAAGTCTAAGAAGAAAAATCACAAAAATCACAAACGGGCTTGATGGAGATGTAGTTGATGATGCGCATCTGAATTGTGTATTGTATACTATGCATGCATCCCGATTCGATAAACGCATGAAACGGCATCTTGGGTTACTGATGTGGTATGCTACCTAGCAGTGATCGATGGGGCGGCAGTCCGTTGATCCCGCTCGAGTCATTGGTTTCAGTACAAAAGCCATGAAATAAGTTGACCGTGTGGCGCTTGTCTCATTCTGACCAACGTTACTACTACATGGCTCATCTCAGCTACCCCGCTGACTTACCTGTTCCTACAGACGATGGCGCATGCAAACATCTCTTGAATCAGTCATTCCCGCAGGATATATTGCTGAAAGTTACACTTCCCGCTGCACCGAAAGATGAGAGTTATGCGAAGTTGCCATCGCACGTTTCACTGGCAGAGCTATCGCAGGAAGGCGTCGTACTCCTGTTCGTTTACCCGCGTAGTGGTGCTCCTGAGGAGGACGTTCCCGAGGAGTGGAACGCGATCCCGGGAGCAAGAGGGTGCACTCCGCAGAACTGTATGTGCATTATCGATCATGCATTATGCAACCATGCTGACACTATGCTCATAGGTTCATATCGCGACGCCTACGATTCGTTGCTTTCAGCTGGTCTACACCTGGGGCATCTCTTTGGATGCTCAACTCAGGAGCCCTCGGTGCAGGCGGAGTTGTCGACGCGGATCCATCTCCCCTATGCTCTGTTATCTGACGAGGAACTCGCCCTGCAAAGGGGGCTCTCACTACCGACGTTCGAGTGGAAGGGTCGAACCTTGATTCGGCGGCTTACACTCGCGGTGGACAAGGGCAAGATCGTGAATGTCTGGTACCCTGTCTTCCCGCCGGATAAGAACGTCGACGTGGTGCTGCCTTGGTTGAGGGAATACTCGAACAATACGTGAATGTTGCCGTGAGTTTTCCAAGTATCAGCTTTTGGCGACGTTGTTATCAATGTGCTTGTGACCCGTAGCACCCCGTCCCAAGACATGAAGTCTACGGCCTGAGGTACAGATATACTGTCTCGTATATACCACATAGCTAGGCTCTCCATAGAAGGACATGAAGAAGGTTGCCTCCATCTGTCTACATGAAGTCAACTTGACTTACTGCGAGAGTCACGGCATCGGGCCACTGCAGGAGCCGTGATATAGCACGTCGCTAAGCTGTTGAGAGTGCGCCGACGTTGTTTGTAGCATCGCGGTGTAATTTAGTCGCGATGTGACCCACGTTTGGGAAGTTATGTTACTCATACCTAAGGTATGCGGTGCGGAATTGAGTTAGGAGCTGGCATAGCTCGATGATGGCGACGTACTAGAACTAAGCCGTATCCCGTGCGCATCCGCACGGCACCATGCATGCTAACTCGCCCGTCACTACTCTCCCTCTTCCTGACGCGCGTAGACATCGATTTTCTCATGCATCTAAGCCTGGGCGTTGACTGAGTACGAGTGACCAAGCTGAGCGACCTTCACCTACCTGAGGAACACGCTGCTAGTTGCGCACAGCGTACAGGCGCAATATAAGGTACATTTTTATTATAACAAGTACCACACGCCGTTTCCAACATACCAATGCATACAACGAGATAGCGACTCTCAAATTGAAGGGTATATGTATAACATACAAAACAGATCCAAACCCGGTGAGGAACTGAAGAAACAGGCATAGCACGAAGCTACGTCGGAGTCTAAAAGAATTGATATCGCTCCGTGAGACGGATAGAATGATCGTCAATTGTAAGGAGAAGCGCACCGTCACCAAAAAGCCGCGGTGTCAATGAACCACTTTGGTGGCCCTCCCGTCAGCTCGGAAAGTCTATCCACTTGAGCTTGCGTCGGCCTTCGACGAAAGTCTCTTGAGAATCGACCACGATGATAGCCTATGATGGCTAATATGCTGAAATACTCCGTGATACGTTTCCACGGTTCGGAATCCCCAGGGTACGCGATTACGATGTCGAGATATGGTATGCCTAATTCGCGTCTGAGTTCTTCTATAGCTACATGCACGTGCCCTTTGGTTTCGGTTTTGAGAGTAGGGTCCCTTTCCAGAGCACGGTCGCCGATCTCCATCAACCACTCGTCGTTGAATTCCCAACCGTACCACTGAGGGCGGAGCTTAGGGTTCTTGGGCCACGGTACCCGAGCCATTCCGATTTCTGCATCTCCTGAAGCGGGTTTGTCTGCACGAGGCGTATCCTGAAGCTAACAGTGCAGCATGAATTATATCCGCCCAATCATTCATGAAAGTACGTACATCGAGCTTGCTCAATCCTTGTTCAACGGCCTGCATGTCCGATACAAAGAAAGGAGCACTGGGAAGTACATTTGAATATAGCGCGTGCAGAGGAATTGCGAATCACTTACAAAGAGAGAGTTCAATTGCTATGTTGGAGACGTGCAGGGAGAGCGCAACGTAGGGTTCGTTCAATCTGAACGCCGCAGACCTTCGGGCCCGGGCCTTCAAATACCAAGAGTTAGACGCTCGATGACTAATAGTGCCCATCGAGACGTTTTGGCAGTTGCTTTGTTTCTACTTCAACATCAATTCTTGTGTATGTGGCTCTACGGGTCAACACCCCTTTATCGCCAGGAGAGGCTCGTTCGTTGCGGCAATGTTAGGAGCATCCTTTGTCGCGCTGAACGCTAAGTTCCTCAATTGCTGTGGTCTTTGTTCATTGGAAAGACATGTCTGTATTTCATTATACTCTTCATTCTCCTGACACAACGGAGCATCAGCCTTCTACGATCCTCCCCAGCGTATTTAAAGAGGGCATGCTAGGGCATGGCAGACCCGAGAGCCGCCACTACGTCCATTATACTTGTCTGCTGAGTCCGCCGCTATATAGGTCAGTACGCAGCTTCCTGCGGTGGTCTTCGTTGGTTCACTATGTTATCGCAGTCAGTCATGCCCACGAAGAGGCCCGGGCCACCGTTCAATCCTGAATCCCCTCTAGGCCATACACCGGACTCCCCGAATCCTCTAGGCACTCTTAGACCTACCTCCGACTCGCCTGATAATATACCTGCGTCCCCAGCTCAAGATCGACTGAGCACTTCGATGGTTGTGCAAGGCAGTCCTGATTCATTCCACGAACCCGATAACCCTTTCGCGTCTTCCCCAATACCGCCCGAAGTCAACTATGTTCCATTCGAAGAGCCCGAGATAGGCTTATCTCTGGAAGAGATCAGGTTCAATCACTCTGTTGCAGTCGTGCGTCAGGAAAACAGAGAGGCGCCATGGTACACTCCATGGCTCATGGGCCTGGAACTTACCATGAAGAAGCTGCATGCACAAGATCACCGTATCCTCCCTCTTACCATGCCGCAACACCCCATCTCGCGATATGACGATACCTTGATTATACCCGAGGCACCTAGCCTCACCTTTTCAACTGAGTCTTCGCCACTGGCTAGAAAGGCAAGAAACACGCGCTTTTCATCCCTTTCCGTCGAAGAAATTGAGGAGGATATGCCAGATGACCTGGCTGCCGTCGCCTCCGCTGGACATGATGTGAGCACGGTCAGTGCGGATACAGCAGACGACCAAGCCGTATCTTCTCCTGAAGTTACATATGCGCTTCGCCCCGTGCGTAAACCCTTCGACCGCACTACTCGAATTCCTGACTTTGTTCAAGTCATGTATTGGTCGCATATTGTTCGAGGGAAGCATGTTTGGAGCCGAGGCCGTATAGTTCTCATCATAGAAGTCAAGCCTACGCCGCCGGGAGTCAAGCTTGCGCAGGCCAATAAGTCGATCCCGACCATAGAATCCTCCCTTGCCACTGTGACAGGTCAAACTACCCAGCAGGCACAGCATGTGTTTGAAGGTGATGCAGACAGACGTCCAGACGTGCTCGGCATCCTAACTTGCTGTGGGCCGTTTTGGTACTACCGAGAGGTCACAGCACAGTCGTTGCCACGTTTCCCGAGCCTTGAAGAGAGGGCAGATCCTACCTTTCAGAGTCCAGCAGGCACCCTCAGTGACGGAGAGTCTGCCTTCACTCCGACTCCGCCCCCCCCTTGTGGTAACTGCAATCTCCCCTCCTCCAAAATTTCTCCGACAATACGCCTCGAATCTATCGTTTTTCGAGCTCGGTACTGTTAACTCGAGGGCCGCTCTGGATGCGATTGCCGAACGTGTACGCATCAACAATCCAAGGATCTTCAGGTGAGTGCGCGGTCACATCAAGATCTTTGCGAGCTGATTGTTTTCAGACCTACAGCGGAAGAACGATCGGAGTCCTAGAAAATGGTGCTCCACCGTCATCAGGACCTCCGCGGTGAGAACATTCACATCTGTATAACGGATGAGGGTCATACTTGAAATAACTTTTCTCTCACATATACTGTAACTATCCAACCTTCAATATGATTGGAGCAGAATTGAACGAATAAAGTAACGATAGGAAGTCCGCAATCTCCGTACGGTGCTTGAGCACCCTCACACCGATTGGCGTTGTTGGCTCGCCGGGTTGTTGTAGCCAAGAAAGTTACTCTGAGTGTGCTACGTGCCATAAGCTCACGGCATCATGCCTTGACAGTATTTGTCGCGCTGCTAGCACCGTGCGCTATGAAGGGGCTCGGAGGATAAAAAATTGGGACAGTCCGAAAGCTACCCTTAACATGCGCTGCGGTTTATCCTCATCCCGGTGCTGTCAGCATGGTGATGGTGTTGGGCGTAGCAGCGCCGTTGCAAACTGTCCTTATGGCGTGAGTCTGTGACCACCGTTGCTTTGTGCCTTAAAACGCGCCTTGGGTCGTAATCTTGTTACAACTGCGTGTTCGCAGTTGGATGGCAATTTTCTGTTTCCAGTAACAACGTATAACACAGTGCAGTGAATAATTGGGTTCGCGGTCGACATGCAGTTGCCACAGGGCGTCGTCGGCGTGGTTGTGTATGGGATAAGAGACGATGTGAGAACAGTGACCACAATCGGCATCAGGTTATAATAACAGGAAGCTACGGCGTGATCTTAAGAAACAAAGTTGCTTCGTTAGACCACGCTGATAGTCTTCAATCCTAATGAGAAGCGCACCGTCACCAGAATGCAGTAGTATCGATAAACCACTTCGGCGGACCCCCCGTCAGCGCGGTCAGCTTATCCACCTGAGCTTGCGTCGGTCTTCGACGAAAGTCTTTGGAGATACGTCCGCGGTGGTACCCTATGATTGCCAATATGCTAAAATACCCGGTAACGCGTTTCCACGGCTCAGAATCTCCGGGATACGCGATCTCAAGGTCCAGGTGCGGGATGCCCACTTCACGTCTCAGCTCATCCATCGATATTTGCACGAGACTTTCGTCCGATTCCGCACAAGTCGGATCCCTCTTCAAGGCGTTTCTACCAAGTTCCATCAACCAAGCATCGTCGAACTCCCAACCATACCATTGAGGGCGGAGCTTAGGATTCTTGGGCCACGGCACCCGAGCCAGTCCAATTTCTGCATCTTCCACAGTGCTTTGGTCCGCGGGAGGAGTATCCTGGAGTTAACATCGCAGTCGATTACACGTCGTCTGGCCATTCCTGGAAGCACATACCGCGAGTTTATCCATCCGCTGACCGATACTTTCCATCACAGAGGAGGTGAATGGATGAAATGTACGCGACGCGTAATCAGACACGCACGAACTCAGTAAATGTACTCGTTATGTGTCTAAAGACGCGTGAAAGGGAAGGGATGGGGGCGACTGACTCGGACAACTTGTGGAAACGCGTCCGCAATCCAACACCGACTCGGAGGCGATGCACGAGCAGCACGCCGAAGAGGAAGAGCCCCACGAAGAGGACTTGGGGCATGCCCCTGTCGACAACAGTCGCTTCGCGGAGGCAGTCGAAGTGTGAAGCCAGCCTTCGAAAGTCGACCTCTGACGTTGAACCCTGAACATATGCAGCACGCTTCGATGTCGCACTCTGGAATCGCACGCTTTCGTATACGCACACACGCTCGTCTCTCGTCTTGTCTCCCATATGGTCTGTTTTGTCTTGGAACGCTCGCTATCGCACAATTGGCAGGAATGGTATTCGGCTTTGTATCGTCTAGCTCTTATGGTCCTGGGTAGGTTTCTGGTGTCTCGGTTATCGGTTATTGTACTGTTTGACAGTTCGCTATTCGCAATTGTGTTAATGTACTTGCAGCTACGTGTATAATCTGTACCTCGCTTCTTGGTAGTTACAACTTGTTATGACCTGTACGTATACGTTCCTCGTGAATCGTCATGTACACTGGTGCAGTTGGAGACTCTGAACTGTGCAAAGCAATGCAGGGCTCCTGCGTTTCACATTTGGACTCGGAAAGGGTTCGGTCGACAAGACAACCTGGCCTGGGGAGTACAGCACTAGCATGGTTCAGAAGCCTACTACTTGCATGATACTCACATTGTCCCGTATGTTAGTACGCAAAATGACATGGATCAGGCCGTGTTGACCAACGTCATACAAGAGTCACCTCGCATTCTGTCACTAGCTTGCGTTTGCCCAGCTCATTCCAGATCTCATGGTCCATCCAATGCTCCAGCACGGAAACTTTTCGTATCGCCTTCAATCTCGTGGACGCGTACGTTCCAACCATCCAGTACATCGGATGGCCGAACGCCCGCTCTATCTTGGGGGCAACTAGGACATAGTCCCCACCGTCCCGTATTGTATGTATATGGCATGCCTCGGTGGTGTAGGAAAATGCTACGATTCCTTGATCTAAAACCTCGATGACCAGGTCCCTCTGTCGAGTATGAATGGTACATCGAGAGAGGAGATGGGCCATAAGCTTGTACGAGCCGTCCTCCGCGACGCGAGCACCCTGTACAATTTCGCGGAACCGCATCCTTGTGTACGGCAGGGGAGTCACCAGCCCCGACTTCAACTGACGCCAGGTTGGCCTCCAGGTCCATATTCCATCCCCTGGTACAGGGTAGTCGAAGGCAAGCTGGATTTGATACATTTGCCGCATGATTTCTATCAGATGACTCCATGCCTTCTCGTGAGCGTCTTCATCATCCTTGCCACGGGAGTACGCCGGGAGTCTCCTGCACTTTAGTATGTACGCGAGACCCACAATCTTGTCCACCTCGTGAGATGCTTGGCGATTAAGCATGACCCTGAGGTTGGGGAAAATGTCCTCTGAGTCGGTGCATACGCTCGCGCCACTCACAGACTGGGTGAAGTCTGCGGCGAACTGTCGCCAGTTGGCACCAAGATCTGCGTAAAACTGCTTGGAACGGTTGTCGAGCTGAAGATCTGAGAAAGAGCCAGAAGCATCGTCGCCATCGCCGTATGTGAGAAGTTTTTTGAGTTGGTTCGCTGAGTATTCCTGCTCGCCACTGAGGAAAGGAGATAACGGAGAAGAGGATGTTAGACCACCTAACAATGTCCTGCTGCTTGCCTCCTGCAAAGTCCAGGCGCGATTGAGCCAGTGCGTCTGGCTGCTAACGTCACCGAAACGGAACGGCCTTCCCAACCCTTCGAAGTATGTTACGATCCTCGCACGTCTCCGGTATACGCTCCCGATGGTGGGGACATCCAACTTCCATTCCTCTTCTCTCACAACTTCGTCCACCAATCTGTCCTCCTGCCTAAGACACAGGACGTCCAACCAGGCATACTCCGCGCCGAGGTTGAGCAGCTCGATGCGCACGCGGTCCAAAGTTGTATCCTTAGGAATGGAGGCGCGCCATTCATACCCGTTGATCGGAGTACCGACGCTATGTCTCAGCTCTTTGGCCACCCAGCTGTGAGAGATAGCCCACAGCCTAGCGTTCGCCGGCCTGCCATGTGGCGAAGCGACTGGGGTGACCGATATCGGGAGCACGCGGTTGCTGTACAGATCCCAAACTCGCCGAGGTTCTATGTGAGGTTCCGTGATCAGGTTATGTTCTTTATCCAGCGCACGCTCGCGTTGCTGCTTGTCCTCGAGTGCGCGGGCATCAAGGATATTCTGTAGTTGGGTGAAGTCGTCAAACCAGTACGGTCGAAGACGACCGAATGCCGTGCCGAAGTCATAGCGCGAGTCTATGCACTTCTCTAGATGTGGCAATAAACCGGGGTGGTCTTCGTTATATGACGTGCGCAAAACTTCATTGAGCTCCTTCAGTAAACCTTTGATGCCGAGGCTCTCGCAGGATTGCGACGCGGAGGAAGAGGATATCACAGGGTTGGTGGTTTCGTGTTTGATCTGGAGCGGTACTTCTATGTCTGTTTCCTCCCCATCAGAATAGATGACTTTCTTCCGCTGTCCCTCGGTTATAAATTTCCGCTGCTCTTCATTTAGAAATTCGGTCCAATAGCATGTCTTATCTTGAGTCGCCGCCCTGTTGGATTCCAGAAGGCGTTCGATAACTCGTGACACTACCTCGGAATTCTTGTCTTCAACGTCAGAGGATGCTTTTGAGAACAAAAGAGGACCACAATTAGTTCGGGGCGCGAAAATCATGCTTTATTTGAAGATTCACATTGATATCGACATCCCTTGTACTTCGTAGACATTGTCAATTCCCTATGGTTTGTTTTTAAACGAGTGAATCGGTGGCAAAGCCTCAAATCTGTCAAACCGCGGCTATGAACATATAATCCTAGTGTCGACATAAGGATCGGTTCACTTACATGTTGAGGTAGGAGTGGAGGCCTGAGGGGTATACTACGAATGTGTGAATGCCGATAGGTATATATATATAGAGAGCATCCTAGCACTCACATCAACATCGGAGCAGGCGTCGCACCGTTCCCACTGCGGCGCAATGTCACTGACAGACGTCCTCCAAGACCAGCAGGCAAGGCTCTCGTTGCCATCTGCCAGACGCGTGAGATCCGACTCTGGTCGGGCGGGGACTAAGTTGGTGCGTGACGCCCCAAAGACGCTCTTCAAACTGGTAAAGCAGGCACGACTTTCAGCGGTAGTCCAAATATGACGAGAATCAGCATGATGCGAGATGCAACACATCGGACATCCTCGGTCAATGAGTGCGAAGCGTACATGTCAGACAGGCGATGAGGTTGCGGAATAAGGAACGAGGGCGAGAGACAACCATCTTGCACAGGGGATACTGTGCCTTGTTCTGCTACTTGAAAGTTGAAAAGCTTGTGATAACTTGAAGCACGTAGGGTGAAACAAAAATCATGGCCTACGTCGATCTGCTGTGAGGGAGCTGTCCGTTGCATATGGATTGGAAAATCACGTACATGTACCTTGAGCGCTTTTCCCACTTGACCCTAGATTACAGGTGTAAGCACAGTCTGCCCAAACGCATCGCACGATTGATCGGCATGTAATATCCAAGGTCGCACTATTGGTATCGAATACTTCGTAAGTACAAAGAGTGATATTATAGCGCATGTAGATGTCCTCTCAGGTCTACTTTTCGCAGTCGCAGCCAAGCGAAGATTAGGGCAAGGAAGGGGGCAGCAGCAAGGGGAAAAGCCGTGTCGCAGGCTGGCGGAGGCGTTTATTCCTCCTTCTTGCCAATCCTCTTCTCGGCCTCATCAATCGCAGCCTTGTCAGTCTGTGGCTCACCACCGGCCACTGAAAGAGAGCGCGCACATAAGCACCAGGTAACGACAGTAAAAGCGGGGTACGTACTGCCGAACAGACCACCGCCAGCCTTGAAGGGACGCTTGAGGTCTCCCTCTGCAGGCTTACCCAAGACCCATATGGCGACGGGCTTCGCATCGTACAGGTTCTTAACGCCCATGAGCGCTTGGATGAAAAGCGGTTGTGTATACCTGGGCACGGACAAACGTGTGAGGCAGGAGGGTTCCGAGACACGAAACGCGCGACGACATACTTCATGTAACCGTGGAGGAAGACCATCATCGCAATGCCGATGTATGCGCCGCGCACAAGCTTGGACACCTCGCCGAGGTCATAGTCGCGATTGGTAGTGACGACCAGGTTACCCGGCTCTTTCGACTGAGCGAGGAGATGAGAAAACGCGTAAATATGTGGAAACACATCCAGAAGTACGGTTGAAAAGTCACCATTGGATTGGCAGGTTCGACTGTGCCGCATGTGTGTCGCGTGAGCACATGTGAAAGGACCAGAAAAGCGGAATGCACATACCATACTTGAGCACCGTCTGGTCATTCTTTTCCTTAATCTGCAATGAAATCTCAGTGAGCTACATGGTCCGGATGGTACCACGGAGCTGGACACACCTTCGCAGAGACGTAGTAGTACACGCCGAGTACGACCACCTGGGTCACGACATACACGATGCGGACTATCGTGAGCACCTGCGGGTCGTCGAACGGAATCTTGCGAGCCACTGTGGTTGCGTACGGGAAAAAGTGCGAAAAGACATTGTCAATACAACGGCAGCTTCGGGGACTCGTCAGCCGGAAGTGAGATAATTACATTGCATGGCCACGATGGAGACTACAAGGTTTTGTGTTGCTGCGTTCATGGCGAAATATTTGAGTAGGAAAAGAGAGAGGAGAGATTACAGGGCCCGGAGAGAGAAAGAGAAAGGGTGTCGAACGACTTGGTTGCGCTCGACGATGGAGGCGTTGAGGAGTCTGCGGGCGCTAAGAGGCTACGTGTCTTTCTCTCAACCACGTGGGAAATCATCAGATGGATCTTTCGTCTGCGCTTTTTGGAAGGTGCTCAAGTTCAGGAAATAGAGAGCGAAAATAAAACGACATCATTATGCATCGGACGAGACATAGTGGATGGCAATGACACGAGAATCACACGACCGTACTCTGATATTGTCTTTGCAGGGATCCATCCTCCGCATACGGCTTTTCTCCACATCATTTACACTGCGGCCCAGCAACCTTTCCGTCCTTAGACCATACTACACAATCCGTCTCCTGCGTGGCCCTATGAGACTAGATTCCACCATTTCATCGGCACAAGAACAATATGCTGATGCAGCAACCGAGCATTCGAATACCATGTTGCGAGCTCTACCGACGTCATAGATTGTCAGTACCATCGAGGACGAAGTAGTAACTGCGCGACATACTTGAACACGGAACAGCGGGTGCTGCGCCTTCAGTCTCATCGAAGGCGCTTTCTTCTCCTACATCCTAGCAAGACGTCGCGCAGATCCGCTGCGGCGCCTTCGACTGCCATGTCGCGTGCCGGCTACGACGGCGAGCATGCGTCAGTCACATCAGGATATTGCGTGATATTGCGGAAATATAGGAAAACTTGAGGAGTAAAACTTACCCGAGCACGGGACAGAGGGCATGGCATCCTACGATGCAGACAGCCAGGAGAGGAGGTTGTCGAAGGCAAGAGTGACAGATGCCATTGACTGGTGTTCGATTCTGAGATGGGTTTGAAAGTAGAAAGACAACTGGCGGATTGCGACCCTGAAGCGAATCGATAGCTAGTTGCAGCGTCAGCCACCGTAGCCACCATGTCCCAAAGCTGGAACTCACCAAAATGATAGCGAGACTCTACTTTGGCATAGTGATCACTAGGAGATAATCATATGCTGGTAGAGGGTAGTCTGCAGAGGATGTTATTCAGCTACCGGCGAATATACTTTGAGAACGCGCACTTATGATTTTTCCAAATCTTCTGATGTTTCTCCTGATTTTGGGGCGATGGATGCCGACGAGCCTCAAGGGACGAAGAGGGCTTGTATCAGCGAAGTCGCCATGAGCATTTATGGTGGCGAAAGCGTCGAAAGCGATGCAAGTGTGAGGCTGGTGGGGACACTTGCGGAAGGGGAGTACGAAGAAGTAGAACGACCTGAACACGCTCAGTAAGGCGGAAATATGGTAGTAGGGATATGTCGGTGAAGGAGGGATAGGGTGGAGCTTGACCAAGTTGGCTATGTCTCTGCGGAGATGATGGTGGTTGAGGGGAAAGACCGGCCTGGGGATCCTAGACAGTTGAGCAGGGTTTATATGCACAAATGGCGGGGATGGCTGACACGTTAGGTCAAGGAAGACTGCTTTCGTTCTGAATTGGGACGAAGTTGCATTTTAGGTCAAGGAGGCTGAGCAGTGAGTTTCAGTCAGAATCGAAATTGAACTTTCTCGTTTGGAAAACATGTTAAACATACGTCCCGAATACTATTCTCGAGCGATCCTTATGTCTCCGTATCGACGGGACTGAGAAAAGAGGAATACTAGATGTCGCGGAAGGTTACCAGAGGGTTATTTGTACTTGTTAGAATCAAAAGCTCGCCTGCTGCCGAAATGGGAGGCGGCGCCTACGCTTTTCATCTGAGTCCAACTTCGAGTTTGGGCAGGCTGACTGCCCACCGTAGGATCACCGCGAAGCAGTCTCTATTTGATCGGTGTATCAACATGTGTTTAGTGATGCTCATGCGAATGTTTGGCTCTCTCTCTCTTGCAGGTGGAAGCCCCACCCGGCATCCGCCGGCGGAGATTCTTCAAGTCGTGCTAGACTCGCAGAGAGGCATCCGATCGGATGATTTTTGGATAAAAGATGACGATTGGACAGCATGTGTTGGATGATATATACAAGGAATGCAAAGATATGAGTGAAGGACAACGAACCCATCCGGACACTTCATGTTTGCGGGTATCCATTCTTTTCTCGATTTCCATACTCTCTTTTGCGACAACCATCCCCTCTTTCTCTCCTCTGCCCACCTCATACCCTGCTACACAAGTCTGTCTCTTGCGTGGCCCCATGAGACAAGACTCCACCATTTTATCGGCACGCGAACCATACGCCGATGAAGACAATCGAACACTCGAATACCATGTTGCGAGCTCTATCGACGTCGTCGACTGTCAGTATCATTGAGGACGAATTAACAACTGCACAACATACTTGAACATGGAACAGCGGGTGCTGCGCCTTCAGTCTTATCGAAGGCGCTTTCTTCCCCTACATCCTGGCAAGACGTCGCGCAGATCCGCTGCGGCGCCTTCGACTGCCATGTCGCGTGCCGGCTAGGACAATATATACATGTCAGCCGCCAAGATCATAACACAAAGCAACCAGGGCCTGAACCATCGAACGTTGGTAATAAGTGAGTGACGCTTACCCGAACACAGGACAGAGGGCGTGGCATCCGACGATGCAGACAGCCAGGAGAGGAGGTCGTCGGGGACATGGGTTTGCAGATGACCTCGACTAGTGATCGATCCTGAGGTGGGTTACAGAAGTAGCAGGGTGCCTGGAGGATGACATCCGCATGACGAAAGCGAATCGATAGCTGCGTCGTCGAGTCAGCCACCTCCGGAACATCGTTACGAGTGTCGATACTCACCAGTACGAAAACAAGATTCTACCCATGCATAGTGACCACCAGGAGACGGTGACATGCTGGTAGAGAATGTTCTGTCAGGAGAGTCGTCAGTGACCGATGAACACGCACTGCAGAGAAACAAAGTACTCACGACTTTGATTGAATTTTCTACTGTTTTTCCTGGTTTTGTTGGCTATGGGTGCCGACAACCCTCGTGGGACCGAGAGCGTTCATATCGGCGATGAGGCCATGAGCGTTTATGGTGGCGAAAGCGTCGAGAGCGATGCAAGTGGGAGGCTGCGCGGACACTTGCAGAAGGGGGTATAAACGTAGAAGAAACTTTACCACACTCAGAAGGGCAGTAAGAAGGATATTTGGGGGTTTCGGGAAGGCATGGATGGGGTGGAGTGTGACCCAAGCGACTACGCGGAGGAGAAGGTGGTGGTTAGAGGGAAAGGCTAGCCTGAAGGGAGCGAAGGGTTCAAGCGGGTTTATATGCATCTAGGGAGACCGTGGCTGACATTACCGTTAAGGAAAGCGTCTTCGACGGCTCTTCGTTCCCAATCTAGACAAGGGGCCGTATTTGGCGAAGAGGCTAGCCAGAGTATTCTGGATAGGATTGAAATCAATCTGCTCAACACCTACTGATGTCGGGCCCCTCTTTCGAGAATGTTGTAAGACAAGCACTGCCTGGATTGTGCGGTGAGCTGAGTGGCCTAAGAACGATATAAGCGATTTGTCGAAGCCGCAGGCACGATTTGGGCTTGTTAGGATTGAAAGCCTCCTTGGTACCCAACTCGGCGGAGGTGTTCCATAGTTCGCTCCAAGCCACGCCAAGTGCCACCTGCTTTTGACGAGAAACAAGCGATCCCCTTGTATCTTGCATGACCTAGATGGCTAACATGTAATCCGAAGATGTCTTACTTCTGGATTTGGACACCACTGACTTGGCAAATGGGCTGACCAGGGAGCCCAGTCTGGATTGAAACAACGCAGGAAAGGCGGGATCGTCGGGTTAACAGCACTTGAAACGTCTCTGATAGGGAAATGATACTGAGAAAATCATGCCTATGTAAGTTGAATGGGATCGTGAACGGCTGATTCGTAGCAAACGGCACAACCTTGATGGTTACGGCTGTGGAAAATTGCAAAATTATTGCTGCACAGCAATTATTGCATCATGGATCAAATACCTTGTGATGTAGGAGGCCTTCACATGTCTCATTGTTTCGTATGCGAACTGTTTACAATTCCTTGACGGACGTACGGAGAACGCTGTTTATTCGTGTTAGGATCTAACGTTGATCTATTGCCGAAAAAGTGGCAGGTGAATTGATAAGCGCTGACACTTTGCCCCAAACGAGTGACGAGCGACTCTATTTACACAAGGCCTCTAGGACTGTATGGATAGGGAACGATGATGTGTCTGTGGGTTTTCAGGATCCATGCCATTAAGACACGCTCACACGCTTGCAGATTTCACGGTAGTTTGGTCGAAAGACTTGAATGCCCATATCGATGTCCTGTATTTTATCATGCTCACGATTGAGAGTGCAGAATTGAATTGCAAGTACTATACAGCGAAGTTGTGCTTAGTTTTAAGGGTGCGCATAAATAGAGTGGAACTCGGTAGAGGGCTGCGCTCTCGATGCCAACGATCAAGACGGCCCAGCAACAGTAATCTTGGTCTTGTTCAAGTTTGCAATAGTCTGATCGTCGAGGTTAAGATGCGCTTTTACCAAGTCTGGTGGTGTCAACGCAAGCCACTGTGAGAGAGAAGTCAGTCCTGTAAAGGCAGATAAAAGCTCCGGGGTGATATACCTGTTGGAGACTCATGTCTTGGAAGCGGTCTAGTACTCGCCATGAGAAATCAGGCACGTTCCGCGGTAAAAATAAACTTACCTGATTTGAATATCTCCAGGAATCGAAGCGTCGTATTGCCGGTGTTCTCGACGAAATGACCTGAATAAGGCACTTGAGTGGATATAAATATATCCAAGGGGATGGTTGAGCGTACCGAATGAAGCGGGAACGTAACCTAATGAGGCCTATCAGCGAGTTTCGTGGGCAATTACATTTGGGCAGACTCACCGACATCTCCTGCCTGGAAGTCAAACGTCCGCGAGTTGCCAGAGGAAGCGAACAGAGACATTCGCCCTGTCCCCTCGCTAAAGCTATGTGAGTAGCAGGTTTAACACAGAAGAAAAAGCCTTACAGGTAGTAACTCCATTCATCCTGTGTTGGGTGCCACTGAACAGTGGTTAGTTGTCTCATCTTGCTCACGGTACGAATTCTTTACTTACATGCAGCTCCCTAGATAGCACGTTGGACGTGAACCAGGTAAGAGTCGGAAAGTAACAACTTACCTCATTCCTCCCGGTTCAACTGTGACCTCTGCTGCCGCGATCGTAGTGGCAATCTTGAATGTTGTGGAGTCTACGATTCTGACTGAGCCACCTGCCAGAGGCGTCATTGGGACTTGCGAAAATGCCCAGGAATAAGGTAATGGAGCTGGACCCTGTGGGCTAGTGGGAGCAACAGCATTGTCTGCGGGTGGGGCTGACCGATCATCATAAGTATTTTTCATGGTTCTTTGCCTAGAGAATACTCACTTCCGGGGAAAATATAGAGCTCCTGACCGGGAATATGTGCAAAAGCAGACATATCCGTCCGGAAGTTCTTCGCCAGCACTTCTTTCGGCACGTGGGCAAGCCAATCAGTTAACTGAGTGTGGATATTGAGTAAGGCTCGTGGACGGATTCCGTCAACTTCCAGACGCACCAAGAATGTAGCATCTTCGCTGAATGTGCCGCTGTCGAACACCTTTGGTCCGGATCATGAGTAGCGACAAAGTTAAAACAGCGGTGGCGTACTAATAAGAATTCCGAGCCCTGTGGGAAATCGTCCGTGGCTTGGATAGAGTGTGGGACTCCAGCAGGGAAATACCATACGTCAGATGGGTTCTATATGGTATCTCGTTTAGGCGGCCTAAATGTGCTAGATGAAGCAACTGATACTCACGAGGGTGGCTAAGTAGTTCTGACCATCAGGATTAACCACAGTTATCTGCACGCCGCCTTTGAGGACAAATCCCCACTGTAGTTGGATGAGTTTTGGTCTAAGTTGGAGCATATGCAACACACACCTCTCCAGTCGAGTGCCAATGCAGTTCACTACAGTACACATGAGCACGCGTGACTATCATGATGCCTAACACCTACCGGATAGCCCCGGCCTCCAAACGCATGTCAACACCGGCCATTTCTGCGGGTCATCGGTAAGCAGGTAGACTTAAACAGAGATGATTACGAATGTACCAGTCGCTATTGGCAGAACGTCGACTGCGGGTTTCGGTCAATAGATGTGTCGAAAAGCGGCAGCGAGGATTGGTTACCGTTCTGCTGTCGTGCCCATCCACCGGTCTGCAGACGGTTATGGCTCATGCTGAACGGCCACTTGGCGTTGCCACTGTAGATCCGATCGTTCGGTAAGACAGCAACGACGTAGGCAACACAATCAGGCTTACACAGTACCAGCGTCGGTTGTTGGAGGAGCGAGAAAATCCGCGTTCTCGAGATCAAGAGGAACGTTCTGAGGACCAATGACGGTCGTCCCGAGCGAGCCACGGATGGGTTCTGGATCGATGTTGCTGGTATCGGACCATAGCAGGCCGTTCGGGTTCGTCGAAGCAAACGAGACCGTGGAGAGGGGAAGGACTGCAGACGACGACGACGATGGAGCGGGAGCTCCCTCTGCACAGTGCGATGCTGCGAGTAAGAAAGCGCAGACAAAAACTCGTCCAAGTTGCATGTTATACATTGTAGGGGGGACGGGTGTAGGTTGGTCGGTGCGCCTCCTTCTTTGACCAAGTCCTGTTGCGATTTTTATACAGCGAATGAGATACTAAACATTACCAAGCAGTTCGGGAGCTGATCCTTTTGTGGTGGACATGGTCAGGAGGCAGCACTGCGCAGAATGAACTATAATCTACATTGCAGGAGGAACAGACGTGCCTGACATCCAGGATGCAAAATGTTTCCTGACCTTCTTCGTGTTTTGCGTGCCGTGGAGCTGGCAAGAAGCACGGCGGGATCAGTGACCACAGCCGAAGTCGAACAGCGCACCGGCACATCTTGGATGATGCTCTAATGAGCATCTCGTGACTGGCTGACATTGTCCTGGACATTATGCGTGGGCACAAACTCTCTTGAATGGTTGTATCGTCGAGAGCATTTTGCGCTATGGGCAGTATTGCCGCCCGAATCGCGAACATACAGCGTAACCGTGGTATCGGAGTTGCCAAATTCACCAGATGGCTAACGGGACGGAGAGGCTTACAGCGCTACGCTCCCCGGAGCCGTAATGGGGCCGCAAAAGCCTGCGGCGGCATCCAGAAAATGTTTGCTAGCGTCTATAGCGTGCGTATATCACGACCTGTTTGTCACCGATGCCATGCCAGTAGTTTTTTTGCTCAATTCTAGTGGGATTTACGAAGTCAAGATCGCTTCATCAAAGTCAAGATATACCAACATACTGGGATAGAACACGATCTGTGGTACACCGGTGCCGAAAGATAGGGAAAGCGAATCTGGACTTCGCGGCATTGAATCGGAATGGAGCAATCCAGCCGTGAGATCACTTAGACAACTTCGTGTCTGTATTCAGAACCATGAGCTTATGTTCAAACCTTCTGTGTTCCTTAAGAGAGCTTCTTGACGGCGGATGTCCGAAGACAGGTGGCTGGGATTTTGGACTAAATTCGGATGCAGTTTTGGCAGGGTGGGTTTTGATCAATCCCACAGCCAGTCTAAACTTCGGTCATATACAATTCAGATAACCCGTGGTAAAAATGCAATATAACCGAACACTCACTCGTAGGCGTTCTAATTTTGACCACTTGCTTCCTTATATACTTGTTTTCCTGGCTCAATGAACATTCAAGGCAATGAGCACGCTTGTTGTGGGACCGAGTGACGTACATCAACCACCACAATTAGTGCACGAAGCAGCGCAGCACATGCGTGTATGAACTGTCTCGTGTGAGGTACAGAATGTCAGCTCGGAGGTTTGTCGTTATCGCTGCAATATGAAGCCGTGAGCAGGTGAGCGGGACAGTTGGGTACAAATTAGGTTCACCTTTCCTTCGCGGGGCAACTAACCTCACATGGACATGCTGTCACTCGGTGCGAGAGCCCATGGACCGAATTTCATGGTGATTGCCATCATCGCCCGCGGCCGTCATGTAGGCCCGCAATGACGAGAGATCCCCTGCTGCGAGATTTACAGAGCTTCGACACCGGTACTCACCGTGGACCGGAATAGCCACCAATCATGCATGGGATATTTGTCCGCATGACAGTATTCTAGCATCGTTCTCGCAGGAAGATCGAGGTGGCGACGGGGTGGCGACATAGATATGCGGGTCGGAGAGGCGGTCTCTTCATTAACCCCATTCTGTCATCGATGCCCAGGCTCACGGCGAAGCCATGCAATATCTGATATGATCCGTGCAATACGTTCAGGGGCGAGAGAAAACACGGCGTTGAAGGCATACATTATCTGATACCGGTCTGTGATACCCTCAGCAGCGAGAGAAAAAAAGTAAGAACAGAGAATGCCACGTACCAACGGAATCCCGGCCCCAAGGCGTCCGTGGAAGTGCTGCGTCTGGTGGATCACGGGGAATTTGTCAAAAATCTAAGAAAAGTATGGTTCATGATCAGCCCTCTGAGAAGTTTCCTCCTTACGTCGCATCTTTGCCGGGCTTTAACCTGCGACGGCAATACGCTAAACACTGCAAGCTAGTCCGTGGCCCTCAAAAGCCCGCACTTCCTGCATCACCAGCTGCGGACAAAGCAAGAATTTTCGATCGATATCACAGTGACAAAAGGGCTGAAATGCCACACGAAGGGTTACAAATGGACTGCAAAGAAGGCAGTCCGTGGGTGGTTTACAGCAAACAACAAGATTCTCTGCTCCACCCATCGTTCTAGGGGCTTTACGGGGCAATGAAACACACAGCGACAGACTCGAATGAACGACCCACGGGGTAGTGAGTGGTTACGTTACGCGACCGTTGATCGCATGGACCTTGCAGTATACTTGCTGACTAGACCGGTCTAAGAGAGCGGGGATGCAGGTTGAGATTGTGCTAGCAGATAACAAAGCAAACGAAGCGCAGTGAACAATGATTAGTACATGTTTAGTGCAAAAAGGACAGCAAACTTTTTATGATTTCCACGCGGATGACACCCTCAGAACCCAAGCAAGTCGCCGCAGGAAATCGACGTCCAAATCCAAACAACGACCTCGCTCATTCCCTCAGCGGTCTCTTCACTCCTTAATCTTCGCCAGGATCTCCGAGTCCTTGAAGAGGAAGTACTCCTGTAAAGGCAATCACCGGTCAGCAAACACCTAAAGCGATATACGAGACTTGATGAAATGCTACTCACATCCTCTCCAACCTTGATCGAGTTTCCACCCCATCCAGGCAGCAGCACACGGTCGCCCGCCTTCACCTGCGTCGGGACGACGTTGCCGTTCTTGTCCGGCGCGCCAGGGCCTACCGCGATGACGGTCGCCTCCGGCAGCGGTGTGCTTGTGGTTGACTGAGGTAGGAAGATACCTGCCGCAGTTTTCTAAACGCAAACACGTAGTATCAGCCATCCCGGCGGTTTGCAGAACCAAATCGCGCGACGCACCGACTCGGGCTTGAACCGCTGTACGAGGACACGGTCAAGGAGTGGGATGACGGCCTTGATGGACTTGAACGTCGCCTGGGTAGCCTTCAAGGACTTTATCAGCTCATCGCCGGCGACGATGATCAAAAGCTTTGCTCACCATTGGGAACGATGAGCAAAAAGGATACGGAGATGAGCTTGAACGTGAGTGTGTTCGGACTTGCCGGACGGGCCCAATAATGCATTTTCTAGGCGCTCGTGTTTGTTCCGAACAAACAAACCTTCACGTGCTGGAATCCTCTCGAAGGACTCCCTCGAGCGTGAAATCCGGGTTCAAGGAATATTTTGGAATGTAGTTTATTAGTGGGACAACAAGGTAGCAGAGTATGTCAAGAGTCTGTAATGCGAGGTATCGTTAGATTGTAGTCTATATACATGTAAGCTACAGGGATGATGCTGTGCGAGACCAGTGAGACAGGCAGTGCGGGGCGGACAGACGTCGCAGTCGCGAAAGCCTGTGAAAAATGATAGAAGGAGGGATAGGAAGCGGGCTAGTGAAACCCAGGGGTGTGTATGTACCGATGCATGATGTGAAGAGAATCAACGAGCAGCGCACGGAGACCGAAAACGATGAGGAAGTAGTGACAATGAAACGGATGTGTGTATGTGTACGAACGAAGAACCACATATGCGCCGGGAATTGTTGCAGAAGGGGTAAGAAAAGAGAAAGAATGCAATGAGGGGACCGGGTAGTTTGGTAAATGCAATGTATCGCATGCGAATGGGGGGTGCTCATCCATGAAGCAGCTACGAAGCAGTCCGAGTCCGTTTCACCGTCGCAATCTACCCTATCACCATCGGCTCGTCGTTGTCGCTCTCCGTGGGATCACGAATTCGAGACGGACCAGCCACAGTAACCTCCATCGGTATCGCAGCAGGCGTAACGTCAATCCTCTCCGTGCGCCGTCCACCGTCAATAATTTGTACTAAATGGCGTCGAACCTCGGGTGAGAGCTCGACGTCCATGGGACGAATCGTCGCTACGCTGTCTGTACGTCGTCCTGCGCCGTGTGGGCTGACATTCGTGGTCGTAGTCGGGCTTGCAGGTAGACCGACTCTACTAAACGGTTCACCGGCTTCGTCCACGCGCGGGCGCATCCGACGGAGTGCGAGTGAATTAAACGACCACTGGGGCAGATTGCCAATGCCTGCAGTAGGTGTACCCGTGGTCGCGCCAGCCACGTCTCGACGGGGATTGTCTAGATTGAGCGGTCCTTGACGAACCGTTTCCGCTACCTGTGCAAGAGGCGACGGGTTCATAATCCTAGGTCCGAACTCGGCTACGACCATTGCTGGATCCCGTGCCCGTCGCTCTGCCCGTCCAGCTGTTCCACCAGTTGTCGTAGTTGTGGTGCTTGCAGCCGTAGCTGAAGTGCCTGCCTGCGCTGCACTTGACGATGCCCCAGGTGTGGTACGTGACGACTCGCCATGATGGTCTGGATCCTCCTCGGGGTCCTTGGCGCTGCACCAGAACCGGTGCCCTTCGCTCCATGCGATACTCTGGCATTCTTTACCGCAGTATTTGGCCTTCCTACAACGTCGGCACTTGGCGAATTCCCGCGGATATGACTCCCATTTCCCACACATCACTTCATACGCGTAGTTTCGTCGAACCAGCAGAGAAGAGGAGGAAAGCATAAAAAGTAAAGGGGGAGAAAAGGCGAAGGGAAAGGTAAACAACGTTCAGCACTCGATGAACAAGAACATCCAAGATTGAGATAGAAAACTCACTGTTAGCACATTGCCGGATCCCACCCCGACTATCATCTTTCCTACAGGCATTTCGCATGATCACGCTCGCCCAATACTGGATCTCTGGTGGCAACGTCGGTGGTGGATTAGGGCCCTCGATCTCCGCGGTGCTTGGGCGATACGTGAACCGTTCGACCAGCGCAAATACGTTCGTCATCCTCTGTCCAC
>JANHOG010000940.1:0-10653 GCA_027627325.1 Phlebia brevispora
GAACTGCGTCATCATAGCTATTAGCTCGTCGCCGTAGCGCGCGAGAATGTCTTCGCCGGCAAAGAGAGCGAGGAGGTTGGCGATGACAAGTGACGAGATGCTCTTGAAAAGAGGGATGGAATCGCCCTGCGCCCACTTCGCAAACCACTCCTCTGTAACGCGAACGCACACAGGATAATATCCGTCCAGCTTCTCCTGACGGACCAACGCCTGCCTGAGAAACTTGTTGCTGGGCCCTGCCCAACCTGGATAGTCGTACATCTGCGCTATAGGCGGGCCCAGCGACCACTTGATACCATGCTCGAAGCTGAGCCTATCCTCTGCAGAGCGGAAGATTTCCTTGTTGCCCTCCGGACCCAGGAAGAAGACGATCTTAGTGACGAGGAGGTCCATGCAGAATACATCGCCGAGGATGCCTCTGGTCTTTGCAAGGAAGGCTATGGGGTCCTTTGCGTATTCGCCGGCCGCTTGGAGGCGTTCGAGGAAGGTGGGATCGCGTCCTGGGCTAGCTGCCCCCGCATACGGGATTGTGGGGGAAACGCGTCGCGTGAACCTGTGGAAAGCGTACGCTATGGCTAATGCCAGCGATGTGCAGACGACTGCTGCAGTAGACACCATCGTACGAGATGGTGGACAAAAGACAAGCGGATAAGCGGCCTCTTATGCTGTACCTGCGCCCACTGTGATCGTGACACTATTGGGCGGTTGCGTCGGCCTCGCTTAGAAGAAATAGGAGATTAAATCCCGGAAATGAGGCCATCTGGGCAACCGTGGTAGACTGTTGGCAAGGACCCAATAGCGCGTAGATACAGCGAGGAAATCATCAGGTTGCGGTCAAAATACGATGATATCGAGGATGAGGCTGGGAGACCACTCAAACGGGAACCCATGAACGCGACTGGATCGCGGCGAGCGCCCGACGCAAAGAAATACGGTCCATGACTTTTCTCAATTCGTTCCTGCTTGTGACTCGCATCACAAGACACAACTTGCATCGATTCCACTATCACACACATCCTGCGATACTGGGCATAAGATCCATGGCTTCTGCATCTCAATCCGCTCTCGCAAAACTGCACAGTCCCCTCAAGGAGCTGGTCGCCGGGGCAGCCCAAGAGGGCTCTCCGGATTTCGGCAGGACAGAGAAGGATCAGGCTGAGGTGGCTGGGTGGATTGAGATCGTCGCCGCGGGTAACGATGTGAAGGCAGAGACCCTGGGCGTGCGTACGATTTGCAAAGCAGAAGCGTGGATTATGCACTGATACTCGAAGCAATAGGATTTGGATGAGCAGCTCATTCCAAAGACATACATCGTCGGCAACTACTTGACTGCTGCCGATGTTGCGCTGTACGGAGCACTGCATCCCATTCTGGTACGTCCCGATGCGACCCTATGTCTTAATCTGAGCCTCACCAGAAGCACGAAGTCCCAATTGCAACCTGCGCAATACTACTCGCATCCAGCGGTAACTCGCTACTTTGACCACATACAGCACCGTCCGTCTGTCAGGAAATCCGCAGCTGCGCTTGCACCTGCTTTTTCGGTAGTGAGCTTCGACCTCGAACACGCTCCTAAAGTCGAGCGTAAGCCCGAGCCGCCAAAGGAGAAAAAGAAGAAAGGTGCTGCGACCGCTGAGTCCTCAGCCACGCCCTCCGGTGCATCTACACCCGCTACTCCCGCCGAGTCCTTCCCCATCAGGCTTGGCAAGTCGAAGTCTTCTGCTCCGGAGACACCCCAGGAGGTTGAGAGCGGCGCAGCCACGCCCGCCTCCAAAAAGGAGAAGAAGGAGAAGAAAGAGAAGAAGCCCGCTGAGGACAACAAGAAGAGCAACAGCAAGGCCGAGGATGTTGGAGAGCCGGTGCCCTCTATGATCGATCTTCGCGTCGGCCGCATCGTGCAAAGTGCGTCTGTCCTGACAAAATCAGCGAGTGGTTATTGACTTCGACTAGTCGAGAAGCATCCCGATGCCGACGGTCTTTACGTCGAGGTACGCCTTCTCATGGGAGTGTGCCATGTAGGCTTTACTGATTTCGCATGTTCACATAGCAAATCGACTTCGGCGAGGATACCGGTCCGCGAACTGTCGTCTCTGGTCTCGTGCATTACATCCCGATTGAGCAGATGCGTGATAAGATTCTGGTTGGCGTCGTACGTATTCATACCCTCTCTGACGGTGTCTTGGTTCTCATAGACGATACTAGTGCAATCTGAAACCTGCAAATATGAGGGGCGTGAAGAGCTTCGCTATGGTGCTCTGTGTAAGGTTCTAATGACATGTCACACGAGTGTTTCCTAATGTGCCGCATCGATGTAGGCGACATCAAAGGACGGCAAGGAAGCAGGAATCGAATTGATACAACCACCTGCAGGTTCCCAACCAGGAGACAGGGTCTACTTTGAGGGTGCTGAGTTCGAAAGTACGTCATTTATCCCACTGTTACTTCGTCCTTCCACAGCTGACCACCATCTCTCCCATCTAGACGCGACTCCGCTCTCGCAGATGAACCCTAAGAAGAAAATTTTTGAAACGGTCCAGCCTGGCTTCACCACGCTAGATACGAAGGAAGCTGCATGGGTAAACCCCGTCACAAAGAGCGTACATAAGATCCGCTCCTCGAAGGGCGTGTGCATCGCGCCGACGCTTGTTGGCGCCTCCCTTTCGTAGGCTTCATATGCATAAACAATGTACGGGTAGTTACGTGGGTCGCAAAAAGACAATCTAGATATGCTCACGAGCACACAATTGGTGAAACATTAGAAATCGGGTGAAGTCAAGTCCCGCCGGTAAAATTGCGATCAAATGTTCTCCGCAAGTCAATCTTGAGGTTGCATTACACATAGCTCTGAGATATGGTACAGAGATTAGGAGGACGAGGGGAATTAAGCACAGTTATCGCACTGCCGCGCTCACAGCGAGACGCCCCTGCGTTTAGAATCGAGACCTGGCAACCACATGTAAGGAACTGGGAGGTATAAAAGATGTCAGCCACGCGCGAGGGGCTTTGAGATGGTGAATACACACGAGTGAAGAGCCTAAGGGCAATCTTCAGTAAGCTGTGTGCTGGAGAAAGGATGCGCAATCATACCAGCAATCAGGGCCCAAGTGTTGGCCTTTGGAGAAGGCCCATGTGAAGGGGAATTAAGCAGTGTTCGCCCTGCCGCGCTCGTTGCGAGACGCCCCTGCGTCTATAGCAAGTATCGGAAGAATAAGGGCAAAGACTACTGGAAGATCGAAAGCATGTCAGCCACCAGAGAAATTGCAGGGAAGAGAAAAGGTTGTTTTACCGGCCATCGGGCGTAAGCGTTGACCTTCGAGAAGGTCACAACAGACAAGGGGAATTAAGCACAGTTATCGCACTGCCGCGCTCGCAGTTGCGAGACGCCCCCGCGTTCAGAGTAAGTACATGAGAAGTCGAGGGCAACAGTTAGTCAGTTTGGAAGCAGACAAGACTGGGGCAGACCCAAAGCCGAGCGACCCGAAGCTGCCTGCATGTCAGCAGCCGTCTGCATACGAGGACGAAGAGGGACCTACATGCTCAAAGGACAGTGGGCGCATTGACCTCGGAGGCAGGCCACCAAAGGCGATTGGGGAGAGTATACTATGCAGATAGAGGAGAGAGACATCAGCGGAGTACGCGGAGCAGCGCAAAGATAGGGACTCACCAGGATTACAATGATACAAAGTGTCGAAGAGCGGCAGAGGAGAAGGGCAGTTATACAGATACTGGCGCATGCAAGAATTAGACAGAGCCAGGACAAAAATTGCATAAGGGTACTCACCAGAAGTAGAGAGCTTGCAAGCGTCGGCCTCGTGAGCCACCCAGTGATACCAGGAAAAGTTGCGTATTGAGAAAAATAGGAAGTCTTGAGGACAACTCTCAGTCAGCCGCTTGACAGAGAAGGACTGGAGGGCTTGCCGTTAGTTGGAAGTATTAGTGTTGACCCCTCGAGGAGGCCATAGTAGAGAAGGTGGAGGTGGAAGAGTAAAGGGCAGCTTCAACAACAAGTCAGATCGAACATGCACAGCACACATGAAGGCAAACTCACAATATGTGAAGTAGTGGGCGCGTTGGCCGAAGCCACCATAGTCGAACTTGAAGAGAGCAGAGGATCACGCGAAGGAAGAAGAAGAACGAAAGGGAAGATGGGGGTTGAGGTTCAAGAGAGGTGAAGAGCAAGATCGCGAACTGGAAGGGGTTATATATGTCCTGAAAGGGATGCTTGCTTCTGAGGCTGACAGTGTTGGGCAGACGAACCGTGGCAGGCTGACAGTCGCGCTTCCGGGACGCCATCGACGCGTAAAGCGAACCGGATCGTTTGACGCTCAAGCGCGTCCTCGAGCAGGTCGTTGGTTCGGAGCCGCTCCGTCATCTGTTCAGACCGAACACACATCATCATCTTTCCCAAGTCACTTTCGTAAATGTACCACTCACCTGTGGGCTATTTCTGTGGGCTGATATATGTCGAGTAAGTTGCAAGAAGAGAAAGTGTTATGACTGTAACCTAGTCTGCTTTTTACCCCGTTGTCTCAACAGATATGCATCGAGATTAACACACTTTTCGGGCCACGCCTTTGTGCGACCAGCATGGTGAGACTTATCAGACAAACTTCAGAACACGGATGGATCGGATAGTGAGTACTGCATCCGATATCAGAGTTTGATCTACGCTTCAGCGTGTTCTTGGCCCGGTTCCGACATACGCGTAGTGCCAGCAAGCCGCGTGTGGAAGTCTATAAGATGACTGCTCTCCGCAGGTGCTAGCGCATTGTCCCGCATGTTCTCCCCGCCACCGTCGCCTCTCCCGGTCACTTCCAACCCTATTTTCGACTGGAGAAGCGGCCTCAAGGGACCTTCGGTCGGCGACCGTGGTGAAGAGAATTGGTTTTCTGCCGAGCCTCAGTACCTTATGCCCGCTGTTTCTGCAGACAATGAGTTACGCCGGGCTCACGAAAGCTTGCCTCCACGGCTTGTAGCGCAACACCCTTCTCTTCCGTTGTTAGCGGACCCGGATGTCTCCAATCACGTTTATGAGGTGTGGCGAGACTGGGTAGCGATGAGGAAGCAACGGCAGTTCTCCGCAAAACACATTTCCATGTTCCAGCTTAAGCTTTCCGCCTGCGTCTTCTTCTACAGGAAGCGTGCTTGGCAGTCTCTCAGCGTACTGCCGAGCATTCAAGAAGAGGTGGAGATGGACGATGAAAGCGACATCTACATGATCGATGAGTCCTTTGCGGCAAGCGAGAATGATGGTTCTGAAGATCTACCCATGGATGTGGATGAGAGCGTAGAGCTGAGAGCTATGCAATATTGCGAAGACGCAAAAGCGATCACATACCGGATCTCTTTATGTCCGGAGGCATGTTTTCTGAGTACGCCACAACGAACTGCCTGTGGCTTAGACCGTTCTGATGTGTCACTGAGTATGGTGAGTCTATGGCCTCTCTCTACGAACCACGACGCTCACCAGATTCAACAGGACCTAAGAAAGCGTTGCGCTGACATAAGTGTTGAAGGCGACCGACCAAAAAAGCGGAGAAGAATCGTCGGCGTCGTAGCGATGTCGAAGGCAACTTGATCTTCTATTTCCTATGTCGGAAGCTGCAAGCATGATTTTAATGACTCTCTTTGAATGGACATTACTATGGCCTCCTTCGTGCACACTATTGCACACTCGGATAATATTCTTGGCTGTTCGCAGAACGTGGAATTGTACGGAAGATAACTCCTGTATATTTTAGATCTACATCATCGTAGCTCATGAGCTAACGCCACTTGTATAGTTGTATGCATACTGCATGGTCTTGGACGAACCTTTGCGCAACATGCTGTTTCTTCGATGTGTAAGAATGTGACCTGCATCCCTTCGGGTCTTCGGACCGGTGAGGAGGGGGAAGTGAAAACAGCCAGTATTGACAGTCGCCGTCGATGCTGCAGCTTCACCTGCGTCAGATTCGGGCCACTGCTGTACATGCTGACACAGCGAGTATTCTGCGTGCACTGTATGGTGCAGCGATGATTCGCGTATGCCAACAGCGACTGGTGAGACTCTTGGTGAGTTCTCCGCCATTAGAAAATAAGATTCCGCATACAGTGGCAGGAGACCGTCCGTACTCGTGTTTGGACCACGGCTAAGCAGAACGCCAAGCTGCAGCACATCAGATTCGTCCTTGGTCTATCGGAAACTCAGACAGGGATGCATCGTTAAGGAAGGTCACACTCACTAGTTAACCTGTTTCCCTGGTGCTGCTATCCGAGTAGGACAGCCTCCTACCATACGCTTGCCGTTTGAGGACCAATGTCTTCGTCGGGCCGCAACGATCGACACTGAACCCTAGTCTCCGATTAAAAAAGAAATAGGAGTATCGGACACCTGAGCGTTTCAGGAGGTGGGTACGAGTCTAATTGTCCTGCTCAGACTAGCTCAGGCTGGTGCGGACCAGCGAGAGTGTATGGCAAGAGCAGTTGATGCCGACAGACATATTTCTCCGCCATATGATAGCTGAATAATACTAGTACTCGTCAATGCCAAGCGAACGAGCCGATAAGAAGAGTTTACTTGCTACCAGACTGACCAACTGTCGATGACAGCCTAAGAGCATTTCTCGATCGTGAAGCAACCTGTAGAAATAGTATAAATATGCCGTAAGTGATGATACAACTCGCTAGCCTCAACTCCCCTTGAATATTTGCCATGTCCACAGCACGCGTACTTCCCAAAAGTTATACGGCTTACCATTTTGAGGAGGCAAATAGCCCTCTCGTGAAAGTGGAGCTGCCTTGGAAGGAACCGCAGGAGAACGAGGTAGTCGTCGAAGTCCTCGCTTCAGGCGTATGCGGCAGGTACATTCCGAACATTCGATGTTCGTTTTACTCCCTCATGCTAATCACTGCATGCAGTGATCATTGTGTTCGCGCTGGACTAATAGGCAATTCGTGGCCTCGTGTTCCCGGACATGAGATTGTCGGGGATATCGTTTCGAAGCACCCCAGCGTCACCAACTTCAAGATTGGGCAGCGCGTTGGTGTGCCTTGGAACTCGCGGTATTGCTACAAATGTCGGTTCTGCAGGTCCGGGGTCTTCGAAGGCTGTGTCGAGAGGAGCGCATATACGATTGGTATGTGAAGTGCTAACCACATCTTCTACAAAGCTGATATCACCCGTACTGCAAGGCGGGGCTAGAGACGGAGGCTATGCTCAGTACGTTGTTGTCCCCGCCGATGGGCTGTGCTCCGTACCTGAGGTGCTCGACCCCGCCGAAGTGGCGCCGATGATGTGTGCTGGAGTGACCGTATACAGTACGCATTCGGTGAATGGCTGGGTAATCGCTGCTGATGAGAGTTCCCCAGAATCCCTTCTCTATTTGAACATACCTCCCGGAGCTGTCGTCGCTATTCAGGGTGTAGGGTGAGTGAAGTACTCCATCGCTCGCGATCTGCTGCTACTAGGACATACCGTGTTCAGAGGCCTTGGCCACCTCGCCATCCAGTTCTGCAGGGCGATGGGATACAAAACCGTTGCTGTGTCCTCTTCGGGGGCAAAGCGAGACATCGCCTTGCAACTTGGTGCCCATGTGTACATCGACGAGTCCAAGGTCGACGCCGTGCAAGAACTTCGTAGGCTTGGAGGTGCCGACGTCATCATGTCCACTGTCCCGTGCGGCCAGGTCACAATGAAGCTCCTGGCCGGTCTCGCATACGAGGGGAAGCTAGTAGTCCTTGGGCTCTCAGAAGAGACTGCAGTTTTCGCTCCTAGTGAGTCAACAAAAGCCTTGCCGTGTTATGTTTCTCCTTAACAATGGCATACAGGAGCTTTACCACCTAACCGATGGTCTATCCACGGATTCCTCTGCGGGACCGCAAAGGACTGCGAAGACACCATAGAATTTGCGATGCTGCACGATATCAGGTGCATCGTCGAGAAATTTCCGTTGGATCAAGCTTGGGAGGCATTTCAGCATCTCGAACATGCAAGATTCAGAGCTGTCATAGTGCCGTGAAGTGCAATATATTAGTCCCTCTTGTCTGTTGTGACTGTGTTATACGGCTTACTGGTAATATCAGGCCGTTGCAAAAGCGTACTTTCCAGTTGCAAACTGGCCTTTCACGACATTGCCAGCGGCTCTTACCGACAGGAAACTCCGCAAATATGTTTGCGGTATGATGCCAGGAACGACCCTTACGATGAGAGATATCAGATGTTATCATGCTCGAACTGCTCCATATGCTATACAGTAATCACAGCTTGCTAGTCCTTGACGATTTCTCTCTGATGCCAGTCGGCCATACGCCTGTCCTCAATTTGTCAGCCTCTAGGTACGTAACCCAGTCTAGAATAGTGGCAGTAACGTCATCAGCAAGCTAACGTAGCTTCGTCAGTACTACGTATCGTAGACTTGAACGAGAGGCAGCTTACACCCGTGAAGTTATGGTCTGCTTGTTCAACATAGCAGAGATTGTGAGTTCCAGGGCTTCTACTCCCCAGAGCATCAGCATAAATCATGGCGTCGTAACTGTCGTGAAACGTTAGTTGTGGCAATCGATCCGTAATGATACAGGTGTCTTACGGAGGGACAGTTTGATCTGCTAACCCGTGTAAGGTGAGCACATGGGCGTTGTCCGGGAAGAAGTTCCAAACAAGGGATGAGTCAAATGTAGCAAATTCTTCCATGTCTTCCTTGGTAATCCTGCATTGTTGTGAGTACGGGGGTGGCGAACGGCACGCTGACAATAGCAGACCTTCCTTCCCAGGGCTGACGAGCGACACTTTCCTTCCGTATGAAGAACCCATTTGCATCCAATTCTTGCTGCATATCAGTAATGGTATCTGCATACTCTGATGTCAGGATACGTCGACCGCGTTATGTGAAAGAAGACCATACTGTAAATAAGCTAAAATCCAAGGCGATTATCAGTGAATTTGGGTTGGGTTCCATAGTAGGTGATCCATACGTACAGGCATTCTATATCGTCCTGCAGCGTTGACAAAGCCACGAACGGAAGCAGCTTCTTTGGCTGTGCACATCCAGCGGAACGCGGTAACTACACCACGAGAGTGTCCGATGAGCAGATCTATTATATATCCAAACTCCTTGGTGAGATATGCGACGGCGGCCTCGAGATCTTCGACGTCATTCAGAAAGGCACCCATACGCCAAGGACCTGGCGATTCAAAATTCCCTCTGGGCGAAAATATCAGCAACGCGAGACATCATGGCAGAGAAAAAGCGGCGAACCTAAAATCAAATCGAAACGAATCCATAGGCAGACGCAGCGCCGTTCGCTTCAAGAATAGATAATCTTTATGTCTGGCAAGTGTACATGAATTTTTTGCAGTGATTGCTGTGCAGAACCCGCGACATACCCTATAGTCCCATGTAAGAGCTACACCAGCCGTAGTATCAACTACATCATCTGATCCGTGCACGACATGACTGTACTTACCAGAGCAATCCTACGTCCTTGTGTGGGCTTCTCCGAATCTACCTGCTCAAGAATACCAGTGAGCGGGTGATCAGGATCCTTGGGATGGGGTATCCGGAGCTTCGTTGTTTTCTTCGACGTGATTGGGTAGCTCATTGTGAACTGCTAATGCACGATTCAACCCAGCAATGCGGGCGCGACGCTGTAGTCTAGGGAATAGTTAAAGCAAGATGCAAGCTCAATGAGAGTAGAGCACAATGGTATATCATTGCTGCCTCGGGCAACCCGCCGCCATGATTCCGAGCATGCTCAAGCTCGGCATCCGAGTCGTGGGACGAGCAATCAGGAGGGAAAGGCGTGGGAACTCCGGTGTACAAGCGTGAGAACTACCTTCCATTGCAGGACGCTTGCTGTTCATGACCGCGCCGCGGCATCAGACATTGCGCAGGACGACCATGGAGGCTCTCTTCTTCAACGTGAGCGAACGTGAATTTCTGTGCTTGAACATGCACCTAACTCACGCAGTGTGTCTGGAATGTACATTAGGTAGACTCTGGATTCTTGGAGGGCATCGTGAGGGGCTACAAGGCCGGTCTCCTTACGCAGAGCCAATACAACAACCTGACGCAATGTGAGACTATTGAGGGTGTGTGCGCGTGTTTCTCAGCACATTGTATATTCGTTAACTGTCTGTGCAGATTTTAGAACGCAGCTGTCTTCTACAGACTATGGCAACTTCCTCGCGAATGAGCCATTACCTATCTCAACGTCGACCATTGCAGACAAAGCTACCCAAGTTCTCGTCGATCAATTCAACTTCCTGAGAAGCAATGCCGTCGAACCATTAAGCAAGTTCCTCGACTATATTACGTGCGTTATGCGCATCATGCACTCTGAACGGGACAGCTGATTCTTGCGCGCAGTTACGCATATATGATCGACAATGTTATTCTCCTCATTACCGGCACGCTGCATGAACGCGACACACACGAGCTCTTGGAACGTTGCCATCCATTGGGCGTATTTGACTCAATGCCTGCTCTTTGCGTTGCGTCCAACGTGGAAGAGCTGTACCATACCGTCCTCGTGGAGACACCGCTTGGTACGTTTGCTATGCGTTGTATTCATGAGCCTTGCACTTACCTCATTCGTTTGCAGCGCCTTACTTCCGAGAGAGCCTCTCGGCAGCGGAGCTGGACGACCTCAACATCGAGATCATCCGCAACACGC